>JAJMDL010000012.1:81038-178836 GCA_030573575.1 Hanseniaspora sp. CRUB 1602 | reverse complement strand
ATGTTATAAATCGGAATTAACAATGATTTATTTAATTTAATTTTTAGAAATTAAATAATTAAACAAACACGTGATATTTTAAATTGCATAATCACATGATATAAACATACCATGTGACTAGATCTTAGGTTTGACTTTTAAAAATGCCAAATGTTTTGAATCAATAGGATTTTAGTTATTAATTTATGTTTTTATCTTGAAAGGTCAGTTATCAATTTACTTAATTATTCTTTGTAAATAAAACACTTGTTAAATATTTGAACTAGTTGCTTCTACATCTATAACTCCTTTATATAGATGTATACATATTTGCTATACTATTTATATTTAAGATTACAACATCTAAAGAAATACAATCTCCTGCTTTGTAAATTTTCTAACACTTCATTTATCAAAAGAAATTAAGTGGTTAAATTGTATTTCAATAGAAGTTTTTGTTAATTATTTATTACACCCAAATATCTTTTCTTCTTCAATAAAAATATTTGTTTAAAGTAAATAATTTTTTTTAAAAAATAAAATTAATCACAAGCAGCTCTTAATTTTTACTCAATTTTTTTCTTTTGTTCTCAAAACTAACTCAGCAAAGGTGTGTTTCTCAAATATATTACGTTTAAAATAATTTATAAATGACCATCATTTTCCCCAATAAAATACGTAATTATTATAATTTTTTTTTTTACAAAGGACAAAAAAAAAAATTAGAACATACACCCCAATAAAAATAATATCGTATCTCTCCATTTGTCTTCTCTTATAATCACACCAATATGACCGATATTTTATAAAATATCTGTTTAATTGATAGAAACATATATATATTTTTTTAAATAATTAAATAATATCTGAAACAATTTAAAAAAAATAAATGTTACTATGTATAGATGTTTCAGATTAGAATAGGAGGATTATTTCATCATTTAAACAAATTAAGGTTGATAAAATGCAGTAAGGATTATTATTAATGATATATTAAATAATAGGAGTTTATTAAAAAAAAATAAAAGGGGCCATTTTAATTATTTTTTTTATTAATAAAAAAACTTAATATACATAGTTTTTATGAAACAGGTGTATATACATTTTTTTTTAAATTCTATATTTAGAAAATTTTAAAGTTAATATCATATGATTTCCAAAAAAAAAAAAAAAAAAAAAAAAATAGAATAAAGAAAATGTTTAATTAAGGAGTGATTTTATTTTTTTTCCCTTTGTTTTCAGCATTATTCCCCTTTGTAAAAAAAAAAATAAAAATTGTTTGTATGCTTGGTTAAAACGTAGGGAAAATAGTCATTTTAAACATCCAGCCGCAAAGAAAAAAACAAAACATAATAATAATAATAGTAATAAATTATAGGAATAACTGAGTTATAAGAAGTTTTTTAAAAAAATCGGTATATGTAAAAAGGAGATGAAACAAAAAATTAAAATAATAAAAAAAAAGGGAAAGTAAAAAAAAACAATCATATATAAGAAAGAGATATCAAATCTTATTTGAAATGTAATTTATGTTTTTTTTATTATAATTTCATTATTATTAAGTGTAATTATAACTTATTAGTTAGAAAGTATTATATAGAAACCATCAAAGAAAAGTTTTACATATTAAAACATATAGTAAAAATAAAAACCCAAAAAAAACAAAAAAAAATGTTATCCAATACTTTATATCTATCTGCTGCTGCTTTATTAGCTTCATTAGCCATAACCAAAGCTGATTCTCAACAATTTGGTTTAATATCTATCAGATCCGGTTCTGCTTTACAATATGCTGGTGTCACATTAAATACTGATAGTGCTACTGATGGTTACTACCCAGTAATAGTTGGTGGAAGAAGTTACGATGATTATGTTGTTGATGATGAAGGTCGTTTGGTCGCTAATGACACTTACTATTGGGGTTTAATTCCAGACACTGATGGTCAATATGGTGCAACTACTGATTCTTCTAATGCTATCACAGGTTTTTCTATTAAAGATGGGAATTTAGCCAGCTCTAAAGGGTATGCCTTTGTTGCTGTTCCTGACGGTACTGCTTGGGATCTGTACTCTGAAAATGCAGATGGTAATAATGGTAACACAAATAATAACTTGGGCCTTGCTTTAGCATGTTACACAACTTCAGGTTTTGCTTCTGACTTTGAGCCTAGTGTTTCTACCAGTAGTTCTAGTTCAAATACTTCTACTACTAGTACTGCTAATGATACTACTTCATCTTCTGAAACAACTACTTTAGCTCCTTCTGAAAACACCACCTCTACAATTTCTTCATCTTCTGCTACCATCGTAGCCACTAGCTCTGTGGCTGCTGATTCTGATTCTTCTTCTTCCTCTGTAAACACTACACAAACTGCTACTTCCTCTTCATCTACTGCTACAAGTTCTTCCAATACTACCACCAATTCAACTTCCTCTGCTACTACCACCAAATCAAAGAATGGTGCTAATACTAATAAAGGTTCTATTAGTTTGCTAGCTATGGGATTAGTTGGTTTATTCTTATAAGAAAAGAAGAATGATAAATAATTAATAATTAATAATAATTACAAAGAACATTTATAAAAAACAAAAAAAAGATATTATAAAAGGAAATATTCTTTTACATAAAAAATAAGTAATGAAAGATTCAAAATTTATTATAACATACTAACATATGTATATTTAAATATGCACATATATATAATCTAAATAATCAAATCATCCTTTTTTTAAAAAGAGATATGTATTCTCTGTAAAAAATATAAATAAATTCTATATTTAAACTTGATTTTCTCTTTTCTTTTTTTTGGTGTTTCTAAATATAGCTTTTTCTAGACCTCTTATTTCCGATTTACACAAAAAAGTACAATGGTTAAGAGAGTTTTTTTTTAAAAATTTATATGTGTGGATTTGATTTTGGGTAACGGCTTTTGTTATTATTATATTTGGTGAAGAAAAAAATGTAAACAAACAAACAAAAAAAAAAAAAAATAAACATTAGGAGAGGCAGAGAAAGAGAAAATTTTTTTTTTCTTACCTACCCACTCCTTTTCTTTCTTTTTTTTTCTCCAGTTTCTGATCTCGTACAAGAGTTTTTTTTTTCTTTAGAGAATCAAATATATATATAAAAATATTAATTTAACAACTTTTTTTTATTATAATATAATTTTAATTCATAAAATTTTATAATAACCAAAAGACAAAGTAGATAATAAATAACAATACTAAAAAAAATGAAATACACAGCTTTTACCTTATACATCTCTTTATTGGCTTTAGTTTCTGTTGAAGTTGCTGCCAGTGTCCCTCCAGCTTGTTTACTAGCTTGTGTCAACAAAATTTCTCAAGAAACTAATTCTTGTTCTAGTGGTATGCAAGATATTTCATGTTACTGTAGCAAGGAATCTACAACTTTATACTCATGTTTAAATGATATTTGTCCAAGTGGTCAATTCAGTAATGCTTGGTCTAGTTTAAAGTCTACTTGTAGCAGTTTTGATGTTGACACTTTAGCTAGTGTTAGCAGCTCTTCTTCCTCCTCCTCCTCCTCAACTAAAGCTTCATCTTCAACCAAAGCTTCTTCCACAAGCTCTTCCTCATCTTCTTCAGTTGATTCTACTACTTCATCTTCTACTTCTGCTGATCCAACCACTTCAAGTAGCAGCTCTTCCTCTTCTTCTTCAGTTGAATCTACTTCCTCTTCTGCCGAACCAACCACTTCAAGCAGTAGCTCTTCTTCCTCTTCTTCAGTTGAATCTACTACTTCATCCTCCTCTTCTGCTGAGCCAACTACTTCAAGCACCAGCTCTTCCTCATCTTCTTCAGTTGAATCTACTATTTCATCTTCTTCCTCCACATATGTTGCTCCAACCTCTATCTCCACTTCAACTTTAAACAGCACAACAACCTCTACTACTTCAACTTTAAATAGCACAACCACTTCTGCTGCTTCATCCACTTCAAGCACTCCAATAACCAGCTCTTCTTCTGCTAGCTTATCTACTGAAATAACAAAAACAGCTTCTGCTGGTGCCCCTAACGCTTTAGAAGTTTCCTTTATTGCCTTAATTGCTGGTTTCTTGGGATTATTCTAAGTAATAGGTATCTTTAAACATACATAGAAGAAGAAAACATTAAAAAAAAAAAAAAAACACTTTATATACCCATGCTCTTTATTAAAATAAGTACATTAGAATGAATAATACATTTATTAAAAAAGAAGAAAAAAAAAAATTAAATATATAAATAAAAAACGTGATCATTTTTACGTTCAAAGTATTGTACAATTAATTTTTCTCTTTTTCTTAGAAAAAAAAAAATCATTCTTAAAACTATTTTTTTTCTTTCTCTCTAAATATATGAACAACACACTTTTAAAACATAATTAATATATAATAACCAAAACAAAATTTATTAAATAATGGTAAGTTTATCAAAGAAACTACTATTACAGGTAAAACCTATTGCTGATAATTTTGGTAAAACTGCAGAATCAGGTGTACAAAAATTCATTAGATCTTTTCAAATTGTCACTTTGAAAGATGAACAATATTTTTTAGATGAAAAAATTCCTGAAACTTTGCCTGGTCTTGTCTCTCCTCCTCAATCAAATGACACCTATAGTGATTACTTAAACATTTTGAGAAATACTGACAAAGAAAAATCTGAACTAAAACTTAAACATTTGAGAATGGAACAATTGTTTTCCACTCCATACTGTATGAAAATGTCTCAAGAGTTTAAAGGCAAATTTTTCATATCTCCATCCAACCTAATAAATAAAAAACAAAGTAAATATATGCCACACCTTAAAGCTACATCTTTTGATGGGCAAAGTGTAGATTTAGAAGATTCCTTAAAAGGTAAAATATCCGTAGTTTTGTTTCAACCAAATGTTGATGTATCTAAAAAATGGGGTGAAACATGGTTTAAAAATATTCAGGATGATAAAATTTTTTTAACAAATCCAGAAAGTTTCCAAGAATTTAATAATATATTGAAAGATGATTTAGATAAATTATCATATAAAGATATTATAGGAAAATATAGAACAAGCAATAGTAGATTCAGTAGTGGTGTTAATTCTGGAAATATAGTTCCTTTCAAAAAAAACAAAAATTTCAAACTATTGAAATCTCAAATTATTCAAATCAATTCAATAAACTCAACAGCACAAAGATTTATGAATTATGTCATGGAAAGCAAATTGAAAAAAAAAATTCCTGAAGAATATAAAGAAAATTTTTTCACTGTTGATTTGGAAAAGCAATTACCATTTTATTTGAAATATAATTTGAATCTATTTAATCCATTTCCACCAGTCATTCTTCTTGTTGATGAAAACTTAAAGATTAGATGGACATGCAGTGGAATAGCTCAAAATGAGAATGAAGCTAAGTTTTTGTGGAATTTGGTTAATGACTTAAGATTGAAAGAATTATCCTAGATTTTAAATATGGTCACATGTATATAGCTTAAATTTTTTGTCAAAAAAAAAAAGGTAAAAATAAAATATGAGCAACAAAAAAAATAATATAAACAAAAATTTTTCTTTTTTCAATATTTCTTAAACTTTCTATTATATATATATTTAATTATATAAACATCATTATTATTAAACAAATAAAGAAAATATTGAAATAAAAAAACAATTTATCTGACCAAAGCCCTATTAGATTAATTACTTTTTTTAAAAAATATATTATTCTTTTTTTTTGAAGTTTTTATTTTGATTGTTTCTTTTTTTTTTAAATTCTTATCATGTCTGCAACTGGAAAGAAAGAAGTGTCTCCACATGCGATGATATATAGAAGACATGCAAAACCTATAGGAAGATTTGTATTAATAATGTGTGGTACTTTTTATTCTTTAAAGTTTTTGAATAAATATATGAATAATAAATTTGAAAACAGAAAATGATACTTTATATATATATATACATAAATCTATAAACATATGTGTATATGCATTTACCTATAGTTTTCTGATTTGTGAATATTTCTTTTTATTTAATTTTAATTAATGATTAAATTAATGTGTTTATTGGTTTTGTTGTTTTAATTCATTTTGTAAATTGGTGGAAACAGCACTTATAAATTCATTAGTGTTAACATATTTATCAGGTGCGCCTTTAATAATAGCTAAATCTTTGGTCATAATACCCATTTCAACTGTTTTAATAGTAACAGCTTCTAAAGTTTTGGCAAAATTAACAACATCTGGAGTGTTATCTAATTCACCTCTTTTGATTAAACCTCTGGTCCAAGCAAAGATAGAAGCAATGGAATTTGTAGATGTCTCTTCACCTGCTAAATGTTTGTAGAAATGTCTTGTGACAGTTCCATGAGCAGCTTCAGATTCAAAGGATTTACCATCCGGAGAGATTAAAACAGAAGTCATTAAACCTAAAGAACCAAAACCTTGACCTAGAATATCTGATATAACATCACCATCATAGTTTTTTAGAGCCATTATGAAACCACCTTTTGATTTCAACATTTGTGCCACCATATCATCAATTAATCTATGCTGATAATTAATGTTTAATTTTTCAAATTGTGTTTTATAAGTACTATTGTACACATTTTCAAAAATTTCTTTGAATCTTCCATCATATTTTTTTAAAATTGTGTTTTTGGTACTCAAGTATAAATCTAGTTTCTTATCTATAGCAGTTTTAAAACAAGAATGAGCAAAACCTGTGATACTTTCATCAGTGTTATACTGTGTTAAAGCAACTCCACCACCACCATTAAAATTATAAACAGGAATAACTTTTTTTTCACCAGTCTCTGCATTAGTGTAAACCATTTCTATAGAACCACCTTCTTTTGGAACAACAATATCTTGACATTTGTAAATGTCTGCATGTGCATGTCTACCAATAACAATTGGCTTGCTCCAGTTAGGAACTAATCTTGGAATATTAGAGATAATGATAGGTTCTCTAAATACAGTACCACCTAAAATGTTTCTGATGGTACCGTTAGGAGACTTCCACATTTTTTTCAAACCATACTCCGTCATTCTAGTTTCATCTGGGGTAATGGTGGCACATTTAATACCGACACCATATTTTTTGATAGCGTTTGCAGAATCAATAGTAATTTTATCATTAGTCTCATCTCTTTTTTCTATACCCAAATCAAAATATTTTAAGTTAATATCCAAGTATGGAAGAATTAAAGATTTTTTAATCTTACTCCAAATGATTCTAGTCATTTCATCACCATCCATCTCAACCACAGGAGTTGTGACTTTTATTTTTTTGTTTACTTGCTGCAATAATTTGCTTCTAATTCTAAACATTATTAATTATGCTATATATATATGAACACAAGTTTTGCTGGAATATTTATTACAGTAATCTTAATCTGGTTTTAACAAATTTTTTTATTATTGATTAATAAATAAAAGAACGTTTAATTAATATTTCATATATAAAAAAGACAGGAATTTGAAAAGGAAGTTTTTTTTTTCAAGTTAAATATGATCCTTTTATATAAAAAAACATATTTTTTTAAAAATATATATTTCATTAATGATTAATCCAAAATAACCCTTATGATTATGCAAATAAAATAAATAAAGAAGGAGGGGTAAAAAAGAATAAAAACGGATAACATGAAAAATTACAAAATAATCGGAGTGAAAAATTCCGATATCGGGAAATCAAGGTTAACATACAAAAAATAAAATTACCCCACATAAAACAGTAAAAGCGCATATATAAAAAAAAGCATAAAAAGATATGCTTAATTAGGAAATAACATTTGAAAAGGGACATTTTAACTAATACATAAATATATGTAATAACAATGATTTGTTTTCTTACTTTTATTATTACATTTTCTTAAAATTATATTTAGTATTTAATAAACTTTAACTAAAATATTTTCATTATTGTGCAAGCTTATAAAAAAGATTAACCAATAATACCTTTGAAATACCATCAAAATAAGGATTTATTAAAAAGACAGATATATATATATACAGTTTTAAATGCATATATATAATGATTGTTGATTGCAGTGTGTGCCATAAATTGTATGATTTTACAGAATCTTTTTTTTTAGCTGACTGTGCACATATTTTATGTGAAAAACATAAAATTCAATCAGAAATAAACAATTACTGTGTCAACTGCAAACATTGAGATGTCATTACTTGTAATGGTATTAAATTTATAAAATTAGAAAACTTTAAATATAATGAAAATAGTGATGAAATTGATGTGGGCACACTGAAAATGGAATAAACAATTTTTTCATTGATATAACAACTCAATTAGAAGATTTTTACAGTGTATCAAAATTTCAAATGGCTAATTTGAAAGATAGATGCCGTTTTTTAACAGAAAAAAATGTAAATCTAGAAGAAGTTATAAGAAATTAAAAAGAGCTTTTAAAACAGTGCCAAGAAGAATTATATAATTTCAAAAAAATTCAGAAAAACTACAATATATTGACTGAAAGTATAATCATTTAAAAGAAAATTCAAAAGAAAACCTACATTATAGAAAACATTTACAACCAAATACTACTAATTTAAAACGTAAAAAACAACAGTTAGAAGAGGATGATTTTATTTCTTTAGTATCAAGTGATGATGAAAACGATAAACTTGTTAATAATCCTAATGAAGTTAGAAATGAAAGCAGAAATAATTTTGTTCTAAAAGTTAAACAAAGTGTTGGAAATATAAACAAGCACATAAATGATAGTAAACGCTATGATTATCAAAAAACAAGACATATAGGTTCACATACAAACACAAAAAACTTAAAACTAAAACTTAATTCAAATATGATGATGGGTGAAAGTACAAGAAATGAATCGTCAAATACTTTATTAAATAAAGTGGAAAAAAAAAACATGCATGATAGCAATGATAAAATGAATTTAGATTTAGTAAGAAATGATAAAGTTTGTGTAAATATGAGCACAACAGACAGACTCAGAAATGCTTTAGAACCAACAAAAAGTATATTAAACCGTACAAGCAGAGATAGTAACAACTATAACTCAAGAGTCAATTCTAAACAAAATACATCCTTATCATATGCATCAATGCTACCATTACAACAAAATACTCAAAATTTTAGTAATCAAACTGAAAGTAATAATACCCTCCGATATAATGCAAATAGAGTTGGAAGTGGTAGTAAAGGTATTTTTTTGCATGGCAAACGTAGTAAATAGTTTTTTCAAAGTGCATATATATATGGATATAGGCATAAAAACAATTTAATGTTGAACAAAACAGTGTTTGATGAATTTTTAATTGTAATAAATAATATATATGATTAAAAAAGAAGATATGTGAATATTTATATAGTTCTAATGATTTAGAATAATCAAAAGAAACATTACTTTATTTCTTTGGCACTCTACAAATTAGGTCTAAAATACATAAGATTATTAACATATTTATTACTCTAATTGTAGCAAGAAAAGGATATTTATATATATTTTTTCTAAAAGTGTAAACTGAATTTTTAATCAATAGTTTATAGTAAGTCAGCCAACACATTATATTTATTCTGATTTTATTTTGATTTTTTGTTCAAAATAAAATTAAAAAACTTTTATTAAAAAAAAAAATAACTTCATAATAATAATATTGAAAAAAAAAGTATTTATATTTCTTTTCTCTCTTTTTTTTGTTTTTCAAGTTTTGCAACTCTATAATTTTTTTTTTTTTTAATCAGCGTTTAATTGTTTCTAATGAATTTTTAACTATAAATAATATCTTAATAATTTAAATTAGATAGAACCGGATCTCTTCAATTGCAAGTAAGTAACAGCAAATGGAATAGAGTAACCGACAAAGAAGAAAGTGTAGTGAACAAACTTGTATGGAATTAATCTATTTTTAACCTTGAATGGTAAGTTAGAGTATAGTTTATCAGCTTCACCGTAGCTGTGTAATTTCTTAGATTGGATAGAGAATTGTCTTCTTTGTTGAGCTAATTGTTTCAAAAACATTTTTTTATTTTATTTTGGTTTATATTAATTAAGTTATATGTGGTTAAATAAGCAATTGTTTTTAGACGGCTTCTTTTTTATCATCTTTACTTTAATATTTTATATATTTAAAAATGTTTTCTTTAATTTAAATAGTAAGTTGGAAAAATTTAATCTATTGAACATCGAGGAAAAAAAAAGAAGAAAATAATAATTGAACAGAAAAATTTTTTAAAAAAAAAAATATCATTGCTATTAAGCATATATCGATTTTAAAAAAAAAACACAACAAAAAAATATTATACTCGAATATTATTGGTTTAAAAAATAAACACACGTGATATATATTTACATATATTTTTTTCAAAGTATTAAAATTTAGCTTTTCTCAATTTGAAGTGCTTTTTATACCAATTTTTTTAAGTAATTATTTGAATATACATATTTACAATGGTTTTGTATTCATATTATTCCATTTGAATAGATTTATTTGTTAAGTATTATTGCTATTTAAATTGGCAACCAAGTTTATTATCCAATAGGATTTTGACATGTTAAATCCGATATCTTTTGCAGTATTAAGTAAAAAAAAAAGCAAGGCTAATATTTTTCGTTTTTTTTTTCTTGTTGGTCAAGAAAATTTTTTTTTAATTTAATTTTTTTCTGTCATCATATATGATATAATTTGGTTTTGTAAAACGATTTTAAATTTAAAACAGCTGTTCAAAACCGTAATCAATTTCATTGACATCAACCCACATATTAAAACTAAAAAATGGCTATTGCTCCAATCACTGGATCTCACATTAAAAGAACTGCTTGGGATATTACTTTCAGTCTAACTTTAGGAACACTAGCTGGTTCCTACTACTGGTTCTACTACCACAAACCTTTGATCACCAAGAGAGAAGATTATTACGCTTCATTAGCTAAGCAAAAAGAAGAACTTGATGCTTAATTCTTCAACATAAATTAAGAATGAATTTTAGATTACAGAAAAGTTAGGACAAAAAAAAATATATTAAAGTTTGATTTTTTAATTAAAAATAAAATAAAATAATATTCTTAAAAAAAAAAAAGAATCAATAAACTTTTTGAAGTAACAGAAACAATTGTTATTTTATTTTACATATTATTAAAAAAACGAAAAAAAAAATGTATATCAGTATCAGCATTAGTGGAAAATATTTATTACGATAAAATTGAATAGATTAAATATGAAAAAAAAAACAATAACAACAGTAACTTTAATAATGAAATAATGCGATATTCTTACTCAGATTTATATATTATATAGATCAACATATTTATAATAACAAAAGGAACAAATGAGTTTTAAAACAAAAAGATTTTAAAAGTTTATGCTTTTTAAAAACTATTTAACTTGAAAAACTTATTTTTTTAAATATTTAAAACTTTTAATAAGTTGAAATGAAAAAAGTATATACATATTATTTAGATTACGAAACAGTTTTAAATTACTTTATCTGCAATAACAGTTATAGGAATAAAATTGCTATTATTATTTTTATTATCTGTATCTAAAAATTGATTACTTTTATCAAAAACAGATGTAATCAACTTATTTAACTTATCAATAGTAGCCATTTCACTTAATGTTATACCACCTGTAATTATAACAACATTTTTAGAAAATAGCATTTGCTCTTTTTGAAAACTTTGACCAATTTTACTTTTCAATACTTGTGTCTCTTTTATTTTTAACAGTCCAGTAGATGTATGTGAGAACTCATTAAAGGTTGAACGTGATGATTTATCAGCAGCTATAGAGATTGCTGAAGAATCAATGCCATCTAATTTTGAAACATTTTCCAATAACTCCGATGGAATTCCTAAACTTAATAAAGAAGGGCTTACTGGATTTATAGTCAAGGAGTATTGTAAAAATCTTGTAATTATAGGAGTAATGCCACAATAAGCAAAAGATAATGGATCTGTATTTTCATTTGTTGAGTGGTTTGAAGTTTTCTGTTGTTCTGAAGTACTAAAAGGGTTTAAAAACGCTAATCCTACAACATTTGCTGTCTTTGTAATTGTATCATTAATTGCACTTGCTAAAATATTTTCCTTTAAAGTGTTTGGCACATAATTCATATAATCTAAAAGTTTCAACATCTTTCTATTATTCTCCATAGCTAATGTTTGTGTTTGATTGTTTGCTAATCTTTTTTCGTTATTATTACCAGAAATATTTAATAATATCTTGTGTTCATTAAATAATTTCTCAATAACTAGTGATACAACATTACTTCCAAATCTATCACTGAAGGACACTAAAAGTCTATTATAAAAATCATTTTTTTTGTCAAAAGGTCCGTAAAGTGAATTATAAAGTACAACAATCTTGATTAGTTTTGCAAATGTATAACTACCAACTACATTTTGTTCTTCTATCCAAGAAATTATAAAATTGTCATCAATTATTTTGCTATTGGAACCACTACTGCTGCCGCTTGCTAATTTGTTCCAATTAAATCTAAGTTTAGAAGTGTTGTTCAAATACTGCGACTGCTGGTTCCATTCACTTAAAAGTAGACTTTCAAGTTCAATCAAATCATCTAAACTATAATTAATATCTTTGGTATTTGCCATTATTTCTGAGGCTTTATTTACGTGTTTGGGTAAATTTTTAGAGTTAGTGATAACTTCCTTATCAGATAAGATTTTAATCATTCTATTAAGTTCATCAGAAGTACTATTTATATTATTACCAGTATTAATATCAAGACGGTTTCTAGTGTTAGTAGCTTTACCATATGAACTTAATAGTCTTTGTAAAACGGATCCAACTTCACCAAAATTTAAAAACTTTAAATTTTCAAAAATATTATCAGCAATGTCATTCCCATTATTATTTTCTTTACTAATGATTTCTTTTAAGAAATCAAAATCTTGCTCATTAAGTAAACCAATATAAGTAAGTTCAGACAATAATGGAGTAATCACATCACAACTTCTGTCAAAAATAAACACATTGCAATCTTTTTTTACATCAAACAATACATTATTTTCTATGGATGAATTGTTTATCTCATTCTCTATTATCTTCATCATTTTCAAAGCTGAACTTTCTGAGCTGCCAATAATGTCTGACTTTTCACATGCAATTATTTTGTTAATATGTCTAATTTCATTAATAGACATCCATCTTTTAAGATTATTAAGTAAATTAGAGTTATCAACATTGATTGGCCTCAAGTAATCATCAGATGTATTCTTTTTAAGTTCAATAGAAAACATACTATCCCCTATTCTCCACATAGGCAAACGCATAAATTTAATATTCAAATTTATATCCAATGGTATCTTGTAAATATTTTTCAAAGCTTTTATTTTCATTAAAGCAAAATTGTTGTCAGCTTGATTGTCTAAATCAAAACTATCACCAAAAACAAGAACATCAGACACAAACTCCCATTTTTCTTTTAAATCTTGAATTAGATTATAATTTAGTGATCCTGGAACATTACCATAATCTAGTAGTAATATGTTATATATTTCTGTGTCTTGATCAACAACTTTGTTTAAAAATTGTAAATCACTATATATTTTAGTTGTTGATGTTTTTGAATTTAGTTCTTCAAAAGTTACATAACTATTTAACACATATAAAATTTCATTTTGTGGTACATACAAATTTAATTTACTATTTTCAGGTTTAGATAATGCTATTTTGTTTAACAATTGAAAAAAGTCTAATTGGAAAATTTCTTTAGATTTGTAATTTTCAGCAAAAATGTTTGCATCATGGTTTTTTAGAGAATTGCTAGAATTTGTAGTTTTGATGTCAGTAGAGGTCAAATTTGTCATAACTGTTAGTAGTTAAAAAAGAAAAAAGAAAATGAACCCAAAGACACAAGAAACGAATTATTTGCTTGGATTGAGTTTAAATTTAATTCTTATTATATAAATCTATAAAAAAATATATACGCCTTCAGGTTAAGTGCGAAAAATCATTATTTTTATGTTTCTCTACACAAATTTAAAAAAATAAGGATGGTTGAAAAAAAAAACACACACACACACACACACACAGAAATATTATCACGTGTAATATTATTAAATATATATGCTAAATACATTTTAATTACATTTTTAATAATACATCATTACAAAAACTCTTATATATCTAAACCACTTCTTGATTCAAATTGCTTATAATATTGAAGCATATCTTCTGTTATACCTTTAGATATACTATTTAATGCCGAATCAAAATGTTTTGGGTAAACAGTATTTGTTTTATCCAAAGATTCCATAATGGCATTCAGACCTGCTTCTTGACACATCAATACAACTTCTGCACCTGAACAGCCTTCAGTGTTTTTTGCTAAATTTTCAATAAATAACAAATGATCTTCTTGATCTGCCATAGAAAATTTATTTGTGCAATTTTTAATAATTTGCAATCTTGCATCAAAATCAGGTGGACCAACATAAATGTGTCTATCTAATCTACCTGGTCTCAATAATGCAGAGTCTATTTCATCTGGTCTATTTGTCGCTGCAACTATAACCACACCATTCAATTCTTCCACACCATCTATTTCATTCAGCAAAGTTGTAAGTACATTACTATGCACAGAGGATCCTCCAGAATCACCATCTCTTGCACCACTAATAGCATCGATTTCATCAAAGAAAATAATACTTGGAGAAGCACTCCTTGCCTTTCTAAATATTTCTCTAATTGTTTTTTCAGATTCACCAACAAATTTATTAAAGACTTCAGGACCTTTGACAGCCAAAAAATTGATTCCAGATTCAGTAGCCAAAGCTTTAGCAGTTAATGTTTTAGAACAACCTGGTGGACCATACATTAAGATACCCTTTGGACATTTGACCCCTAATTTTGCAAATGTTTCAGAATATTGCAAAGGAAGTTCAATCATTTCCTTCATTTTTCTTTTTAATTCTTCTTGACCACCAATGTCAGACCAATAAACTTTAGGCATTTCTAAAAATATTTCTCTCATAGTAGATGGTCTAATGTCCAATAATGCACTTTCAATATCACTTAATACTAATTTATCATCTGAATTTTCAACATCAGTAGTTAAAATTCTTTGAACACATTTCATAACAGATTCTCTAACCAAAGCAGTTAAGTCTGCTCCAACATAACCATGTGTCTTTGATGCTATTGTTTTAATGTCATCTTCACTTAAACATTTTTTGGCTTGATTCATTTTTTTAAATTGCTTCAACAAAATTTCAAATCTAGCATTCATATCCGGGATCCCAATTTCAAGTTCTTGATCAAATCTTCCTGGTCTTCTTAAAGCTGGATCAATAAAGTTAGGTCTATTTGTTGCACCAACAATACATATTCTATCCATAGCACCATCAAAACCATCCATCAATGTTAGTAAAGTGGCTACAACTCTACTCTCCATTTCTCCACTTTCATCATTATTTCTATTTGGTGCCAAACTATCAATTTCATCTATGAAAATGATAGATGGTTGGTATTTCTTTGCCTCCATGAAAATTTTTCTTAATGCCTCTTCAGTACCACCTAAATACTTTGATACAATAGATGGACCATTAATTGAAAGAACATGTGATTTAAATTCATTAGCAATACACTTTAGTAACATAGTTTTACCTGTACCTGGAGGTCCATGTAACAATATACCTCTTGGCGGAGAGATACCAAATTCATGGAAAATCTCTGGTTTATTTAAAGGAAGATCAATATTTTTTCTCAATTGGTTAATATGGTTAGACATACCACCAAGACTTTCAAATGTAATAGGTGTTGGAACAGGATATTTTGTAAGATCTAAAATATCATCTGCTGCTTTAGTATAACAAATTTTGGTAGTTTTCGGATTAAAAATACTTACTGGAACAAATGTTGAGGTAGAAGTTAAAGATAATTTGCTCAATGATTCACTCAAATCATCCTTTTCAATTGCTTCATTGTCATTATAGTCCATATCAATAATTTGAATATTGGAGGCAAGCTTTAAACCTGGACAAACCAATCCTATTTGCATTAATAACTTTGTATAATCTTCTTCTGAGAGAGATTCAGTATCATCATTTATTTTGATTTTAAGATTGTTACAATAACCAGGCATTTTGTCATTTTCAGAGAGTGTAATTCTATCCCCTAATGTGATACCACATAACTCTCTTAACTCATCTCCAATTAAAACAACATTTAGATCAATATCAGCTGATCCAGTAACGATAGCTATCATTCCACTATTAACTGAATTCTGCTTACTAAATTTAATAAAATTGCTACCATTTCCTTTCAAATTTAAAAGTTTCATAATATCAGAATGAATAATGATTTCACTCAATGATTTTGAAGATGTATAATTATAAGGTCTAGCAATGAATTCCGCAGGCATTTTAACACTAGCTTCATTGCTTTTAGCAGACGGTTTTTTAGTGGCACTACCTGATTTAGAGTTTGAGGATACTGCCATTATCAATTATAAATATCTGGGTTTTTTTTTTTGGTTTTAATAATTTTTTTTAAAACAATATGTATTTGTATATATTTTTTTTCTTCCTCATTTTTTTGATTAACTTAATTTTTAAGTTTTAGTGATTAAAAAAAAAACATTTCTTTTTTTTTATGTTTTTTTTTTTTTTTTTCAAATTCATAAATTGACTTTTTATTATTATTAAAGCAAAACTGAAAAGAAAAAAAAAACTCGATATTCTTTAAACCAAAAGTCAAAAATCAGTCCTATGCTTTAAACAAAATCAAACGTACATAATATTTAACTCATCTTAGTAATAATTTAATAAAATAATGTCTTTAAAATTTTTGGATTTCTCTTTTAAAATTCAACCTAAGAATACTAAATCAATTATAAATACATCTTTTAGTCTAGTAATAACCAATAAGCTTCAGACAAATAATAGTTTAAAATCACTAACATATAATACATTTGGGAACGCACATACACTTCAACCTGAGTTATACAATCCTCATGTGCTTAAAGAAAGAAAATTTTTTAATTCTTTTATAAAAGATAAGAGAAGAGCGAACCAACTTCTTCGAGAATTTAATATTGATTTATATAGTCATATAATTAAAGACTTGCGCTTTATAAAACAACATTCTATATTATTCCATGAGCAAGATAATACTAGTATTCACTTAACAAATATAAATCCTATCTCTATTTTAGCTTTAAGCCATTCAAAATCAAATACAAAATACACTACTAAACTTACTTTGTCTCTGCAGGGATTGAATATTTTAAAATCACATCTTCTGCAACTAATTTATACGCAAAATGTTTTTGATAATTTATTATCTTTAAAAGAACTGGAATTGAAATATAGATTCAACATGAATCACGATATAATAACCATTATAGAGACAAAACTAAAGGACTTTAAGTTTCATATAACCATGTTTGATTTGAAGAAAGAGCAGATACCTATAACTTACACTAATGAGAAAAATTTACAGACTATACTCTCATTATTTGGGTATCTTTCATACCATGTAAATAAAAAAACCTTATCTGAGATTATAATGAAAACTTTTGAAAAAGATTTTATTATAATGAATGATAAATTTTTATCAGCATATTAAAATAAAATAAAAAAATGCAAGTAAGCACTAATAATAATTTTTTTAAATATATTTATAAATTTTTAATGATACTATATACTTTCATCTTCTAGTAAAATCTTTTTAGACAAATTGTCAATTTTTTCTTCATATTCATTGATTTTCTTTTGCAAAGCGTCTTCACTTTCAGAGTTAGAATTCTTTGAAGGTTCACTTTCCTTACTTAAACCTTCTAATAATTCATTAGTAATTTGTATGGTTCTTAATATCATAAAACATAAGAATAAAGTAAATCCTGTTAAATACATGTTTCTTTGAGCAAAGAATTTTTCTCTATAGTATTCACTTTTATTAAGATTGGCTCTAACAGCATCCATTTGATTACCACTATATTCACCTCCGAAATTTTGTTGACCATAACTATCATCCATTCTTGCTGACACACTAGAATATGAAATGTTTTGTAATTTCTTAATACTATCAATAAACATTAGTAATATGAAAATAAAGACAGATCTTGAAACAATTTTTGTGGTGTCATTCTTATAAGCAACAAAATTTAGTAATTTTATAAAATGCTTTTTGAGTTGATGTAGTTTGTTTGGTAAAGGGAATATCAACACTAAAAATAACGTCATTTCAGTTATTAATAAGAGATATACAAATGCAAAATAAATAGACATATTTTATATAAAACAAAAAAAAAAATATAAATGTATATGAAGATTCAATAAAAATAAATTGCTTATAAAATAATCTTAGGTATTAATTATCTTATAACTTTGTTTTGGGTTTATAATATTACATTATATTTTAATTTGTTCTTCCCCTTTAAAAAAAAAAAAACTCATTTTCTTAATTCTCACTTCTTCAATGAATATAAAAAAAACACTAACAAAATAAGCATTGAGTCACATGACATTATGTTTTTCATGTAGTTGCCCTAGTTTGTCATTTTTTTTTGCCTAATTGGAATTTTTTATTTTTATTTTTTTAAATGTCCGTTTATGGAAGGTGTTTTATAATTTCGCTATCTTTATTTCTTAGAAATTATTGCATAACACCTTTTTTTTGTAAAAAAAATTAAAATTTCCATTGAACAACACATCGACCAAAAAAAAAAAAAAACACTTGAAAAAGGGGGTAGTTTTTTTAAAGCTGCGATATATAAGGAAAATGGGAAAGAGAATTGATTTTTTGTTTTTCTTTTTTTTTAAAAAAATTTTGTTTCTTTTTTTTTTTGTATTAATCAAACTAATTATTGATATTAGAAAACAAAGCACAACTTACTAAAAAAAACTATTTTTTATAATTAAAAATTTCAAATAATAATTTTTTTTTAGTAGAAGGGTAAAATTGTTATATTTATTTTTCACATACGTAAACTATTATTTTTTTTTAAATAAAAAGTATAATTTTTTTCTTCTCTTATCTTAAATTTCCTTATTAAGTAATTCATAAAGAAATTAAAATATTAAAGTACAAACCGATAATCTCTTTAAGTAATCGAGACAAGCTAAAACAACAACAATAATAATAAAAGACATCAGTTTTTGTTTTTATTTGTTTTATTTTTTTTTCTCCACTTAATTAACTTCTTTAAAATTATAAATATAATATTATATTTATAATTTTTTATAGAATTTTATTATAAAATCAGTTCCTTTAGTTAGATTTCACTGATCAAATTTGCTTATAAACAAATAAAAGATACAATCAAAATAAAATAATTATTATTTTTCCCTTTTGAGCTATCTTTAAAAATTATAAATTTTGTATTCTGTTTTTTTTTTAAATTAATAGTAGTTTTTAGTTAACAGCAAAAAGTTTATAATCTTCCCTCCTTTTTATTTTCATTTTCATTTAATTTTTTTTTTTAATAAAACAAAAGATACTAAATAAATAAATTAAAAAACAAAAAAATTAAATCATACTTTAATTAATTAAGGGTTCTCGTATTCAAAGATTTTTTTTTTGGTTTAGTTTTCTTCTTCATTTAAGCTAGAAAAAAACAACATCAACATAAAAATATATCAATTTAAATTCTTTAGCTCATAATACAATGTCAAATATTGAAGAAAAACAATTAGATAATCTTCAAGGTGCTACAGCAACAGAAGATGTTAGCACAGATGCTATTTCTAAAGATAATGAAGCTCCAAAAATGGAAAATGGCGATGCAATTAAGTTTACTTTAGAAAGCCCAGCACCCGTACCACCACCAGAAAATATGGAGCCTGCAGAAAATCCAATCCCAGATCATCAAGCTAAATATGCTTCTACATCTATCAGAAATATTAAAAGACTTAAAGATGCAAAGCCTTTTATACCACCAGTGGACCCAACTGCTTTAAATATTCCTCAATATTACCACTTTGTCAAGAGACCAATGAGTATTTCTGTTATTGAAGAAAAAATCAACAAAAAAGTTTATTTTGATGTTGAAGATTTTTATTCAGATTTTAAATTGATGATTGATAATGCTATTAAATTTAATGGTGAAAAATCTTTAATGGCTAGTCTTGCTAACAATTTACTTCAAACCTTTACCAAGCATATGCATAATATGCCTCCAAGGGAGAACGTAAAAAACATTAAGCAGGAGATTAAACAAGCTGCAAATGAATTGGCCAATAATGACACTTCTACTATATCTTCAATAAGCTCTAGAAAAAGAAGACAAGTTCATCCACCACAACCTAAGGATATCTACACAACTGAAGTTGTTCATGCAAAACCAAAGGACAAGAATTTACTGCAAGATTTAAACTTTGCTAAAACTCTTGTCAAGGAGTTGATGTCCAAGAAATATCAAAATATTAATTTCCCATTTTCAGAGCCTGTTGATACTGTTGCTTTAAATATTCCTCATTACAACGATTATGTTAAAAACCCAATGGATTTGAGTACTATTCAAAAGAAACTTAATAACTGGGAATACACATCTTTTGAAGCTGTTACAAATGATATAGATCTTGTATTTTTCAATTGTTATGCCTTTAATCCTGCAGGAAGTGATGTAAATATTATGGGTAAAAGTTTGGAAAGAGTCTTTAAAGATTTACTAAGCAAAAAACCACAACCATTACCACCTACTCCACCACCTGTAAATAACTATAGTGACCAAGAGGAATCTGAACAAGAACAGGAAGAAGTCGAAGTTGAAACTGAGGAACAAATAGAGCTTGATTTGATAAATGCAGGAAAGAACAATCCTGCTATTTTAATGCTAGAACAACAAATTGAAACTTTCCAAGAACAACTTAGAGCAATGAGAGAAATTGAATATAGAAACCTGAAGAAGAATAAGAAGTTGGCAAAAGTCTTGACAAAAAAAGCTGGTGTAAAGAGAAAAAGAAGCACAAACAAAGTAAAAGTTACTGCCACACCTTCAGTCACAAAGAGAAGAAAATCAGTCAACTCTGCAGTCGTATCTGGCACCAGACGTAAAAGCTTGTCTGGCTCATCATCAACTGGTGGAAAGAGTGACTCTTCCATCCAGGTTTCTTATGAAATGAAAAAGTACATGTCACAAAAGCTTGAGCATTTCTCAATGTCAGAGATGAACTCTTTTAGTACTTTTATTGCTAATAACATTCCAGTAGAACAAATGCCTAAAGATGAATCTGGTGAGGCTTATTTAGATTTATCTCAATTACACGGTGATTATGTCTTGTTACTATTCAACACTTTTTTCAAAAAATATGGTGATTTCTATGAATCTGTTCCAGTAAATGTTGTTAAGCCATATGAAAAATCACCTATAACAAATTTACCATCCTCTTCCATTGCAAATGCCGAACCATCATTCCATACTCCATCAAATTTACCATCTCCTTTTGCCAATGCATCTCCAGTGCAGAGAAGAACTTCTCAAGAAGGCAGTGCTGTAGCAAGCAGTGGGAAACTTGAGCAAATAAAACAAAAATTACAATCAATGAATAATAAAAAATCACCTGGTGCAAGTGGGATCAATAGTGCTGCAAGTAATAATTATTCTGTATCACCAGCATATACTAAACCTAAAGGTTTATATTTGAACAACGATAATGATGATGAAAGTAGTGATGATGACGACAGTGAATCTGAGGAAGAATAATGACAATCTTGAGATAATAATAATATCTATGTAAAATTATTTTGAAAAATTTAGAAACTATACACTAAAGTTTTGAGACAACATGCAAAGAGTGGAAGATCAAAAAAAAAAAAAAACCAAAAAAAGAAAAACACACAATTCTATATACATTTTATTTTTCTATACACTTTTGATTACATTTTTCAATAATTTTTTTAACAATTATGATTTCTCTTTCTAAACCTTTTTTGATTTTTTCTTTATCACAATCATCATCGTTTTCTTCAATTTCTTCTTCCCTAGTTTCATCAATAGTTAGTTGTTTTAATTTATTTTCATTGGAGTTCTCCGCATTAATAAACCATTCATATATTAGAACAACATTTGAAGCCAATTTTTTGGCAGTTTCATAGTCTTTATAATAATAGTAGTATTCTATTTGTCTCGTCAATTTACTTCTGTAGTTTTTATTAAAAATAACTTTAGAAATTAAATTTTTAAGCAAAATGTCCTCAATTTTATTAATTGATAAGATATTTGTTTTATCTATCTCATCAAGTTTTTCATTTAACACATCTTTATCTGATAAATTTGTCAAATAAGAATATAAAGATACATTATTTGGAATGTTATAATTTCCAATTATATTTACAACATCAATATTGGTAAAATCAATAACTTTATATTTCATTATGGCATCTCTTTCTGGCCCTTTGTAAATATGCAGATATTCTTCCAAGTTATTATTAAACTCAGCCAATGTTTGTGATTTCCTTATTTTAAAACTATTTTTTGAAACAGATTGTTGCAAAACTGTTAATAGTTCATTAGTGTTTGAGTTAAAAAGTTGAATTGGTATGTAATTGATATATTTGAAGTTTTTTTTTTTTAAATCTTCATTAAAATTAATGTTATAGTTAATTACTTTGTATTCATTCAGATTTTCTATTGTATCAATGTTTTTTATATGTTCACTTTTTAAAACTTCAAAAAGATATTTCTTGATATCAAAAATATCTTCAATATTTTTCATTTTATTTATCACTTAATATATTTATATAATAGTTTACCTTTATTTTTTTTGTTTGTTGGATATTTAAAATTTATTTTATTTTATAAAGTTTTTTTCAATAGTTGAAATACAATAAAAAAGAAATTTTTTTTGAAAATAAATATTAATCCAAAAATTTTAACCCATAAATTATATATCCGACAAAACTGAATTTTTTCTTAAAAAACTTTTTTTTTTTTTTTTTTTTACCACCCTTGCTTCAAATTATAAACAATATATTATAGATTTGTATTTTAAACAAAGGTCATAGAAAAAAGAACAATAAGAATTAAAAAATTCCAAGAGAAAGAAAAACAAGTTACTAATGTTGAAAGATTTGTTTCAAGCTTTACAAGAAGTAACATCTCAACAAGATGATTCTGTTGAGGAGCTTTTTTTAGACAAATTAGTAGATTTAAAATTAGCAGACAAGTATGATAATAATGTAGAATATCAGAATAATAGATTAAATGAAAAGTTTTTAAATATAAAACCTGAGAATTCAATGAATTGGAATTTTTTAGATACTGTTCAAGAACTTCCAAACTTTGAAAATTTAAATATTGCATCAAATAATAATGTTTTAAAAATGCCTGACTATCAACAAAAGACACAGTTAAAATATAATAGAAAGGGTATCGATGGTACTATTGTTTCTTTTAAAGAACAAGTTAAATTCGATGAGTTATTGTTGTCAAATAATGATAAGGTTTTTTCATTAAAAAGAAAAATAGACCCTAATGTGAACAAAATTACTGGTTCTTCTGAAAATAAACCTTTCTTACCAGGGTTGAACAATAGTGAAAAATATTCTTCTACTATTGAAAGTGAAGATCTTTCAGCTAAATTACATAAAGATGAATTAGGATTATATGATATACCACATTCTATGAAAAGAGGTATTAATCCCCAATTTGTAAGTGATTCTTTAGAAGAAGATAAAAGCGATGAAAACCTTGCTTCTTTGTTGCAATTAGAGTGCACTACAGACTCCAAAGAGGATTTAGAAAACATTAGAAAAGATTTGTTGAATAGAATTGATGAAAATAATGATAATGAAGTCTCCGAATCTTTAGGAAAATTAAGAAGCTTATTGGAAACTAAGAAGGATAAAGACAAAAAGGCTATAGATGAATTATTACCGGAAACAATATCATTTGGAAGAGTCAATAAGAAATTGGTAAATAATAATAATAATAATGTCCAGATCCATTGGGCTCATGAAGTTAATATCAATCACTATATACCTAATTTTGATGAATTAGTTCCTCACCCTGCAAGAAGCTGGCCATTTGAGTTAGATACTTTTCAAAAGGAAGCAATTTTGCATTTAGAACAAGGCGATTCTGTATTTGTGGCTGCGCATACATCTGCAGGTAAAACTGTTGTTGCAGAGTATGCTATAGCAATGTCCAAAAGAAATATGACAAAGACTATTTATACTTCTCCTATAAAAGCTTTATCAAATCAAAAATTTAGAGACTTTAAAACTGCTTTTGATGACATTGAAATCGGGTTAATTACAGGTGATGTGCAAATTAATAAGGATGCAGATTGTTTAATTATGACTACTGAGATTTTAAGATCTATGCTTTACAAAGGTGCTGATCTTTTGAGAGATATTGAGTTTGTCATTTTTGATGAAGTCCATTATATTAATGATCAAGAAAGAGGTGTTGTTTGGGAAGAAGTAATTATCATGTTACCTCCATATGTAAAGTTTGTTCTTTTATCTGCAACTGTTCCAAACACATTTGAATTTGCTAATTGGATAGGGAGAACAAAACAAAAAAACATTTATGTTATATCTACCCCTAAAAGACCTGTTCCTTTGGAAGTTAATATTTGGGCAAAAGATACTATTTTACCAGTTATAAACGCTAACAGAGAATTTATTGATTATAATTTTAAGAAACACATACAATTATTACAACCTAAAAGTGTAGAAAATAAAAATGATAAGAAAAAAACAGGTGAAGTAAAGAAAAAAGTAATTAGCACAAGATTTCAAAATTTTAATGGGCCATCAAAAAACACTTGGCCTTCTTTGCTTGGTGAATTGAAAAAAAGAAATTTGCTACCAGCTGTTATATTTGTATTTTCTCAAAAGAGATGTTCTGAATATGCTGACCAATTAGCCAGTTCAAATTTTATCAATTCAAAAGAATCTAGTCATGTCAGAATGCTGATTGATAGATCTATAAACAGACTAAAAAAAGAAGATAGGGAATTACCTCAAATTTTGGCAATTTCAAATCTGTTACAAAAAGGTATTGCAGTCCATCATGGTGGGTTACTTCCAATTGTTAAAGAATTGGTGGAAATTTTGTTTGCTGAGGGATACATTAAAGTTTTATTTGCAACTGAAACTTTTGCTATGGGTTTAAACTTACCAACAAGAACAGTTGTATTTTCAGAAATAAGAAAACATGATGGTAATCAACAAAGATATTTAAATCCTGGTGAATTCACTCAAATGGCTGGTAGAGCTGGTAGAAGAGGTTTAGATGATTGTGGTACTGTTATTATTATGGCATACAAAGATCCTTTAAATTCATTATCTTTTAAAGAAGTTACATTAGGTAAGCCTACTAAATTGGAATCTCAATTTAGATTAACTTATAATATGATTGTTAATTTATTAAGAATTGAATCTCTAAAAATGGAAGATATGATACAGTTTTCCTTTGGTGAAGATAAAGGCCAACAACAAAAACTTGAAATCAAAGCTAAAGAAGTTGGGTATGAAGAAATTTTGGAATCTGATATTTTGAAAAATTTGAAAGTTAATTGTGATTTATGCACTGATGAAACTCTTGATCAATTTTTGAATTTATTAAAAGAATATGAAACAGTTCATGAAAATAGTTTGAACTTATATTCATCATCTAAATCAGTATTAGTAAGCATTGAGACTGGTAGAGCAATTATTTACAGATCAGTTGTTAGCAATAAAATTGCTTATAACATAGGTATAATATTCAAAAATACAAATAATAAAGGTTCCATTGTTGTAATGAAGATTACAGAAGATTTATTTATTGATTTTGGCATTGATGCTAATAATTCTAAATTTTATATTCCATACATTTCAGAGTTGAATATGTTTGCTCAAAAATTCAAATTGAGTGATCAATTTATGATGAAGGATATAACTCTTATGGATGTTGAATATTTAACAAAAAGTAAAAACCGTTCTCTTTTATTCATGGCTTTATCCAATGATGTAGATAAACAAGAAAATGTTAATCAAATAGCAAAGAATATTTTAAAAACTATAGAACCTATTAAGTTTAAAGGCATGATTGATATTGAATTAACTCATTTGATCAATCAAGAACAAAAAATAAAACAAAAGATAATTACTCTTGAAAAAAAATTGTCAAGATGTGAAAATTATAAACTACACATATTTGAAAAGTGGCAAATTGATGAAGCTTTGAAAGAAACAAAGAGTGTTGTTGATAATGAGTTGAAATTACTTCCTGATTACGAGAACAGATTATCAGTTCTTAAGGAGTTAGGCTTTGTTGATGAAACTCAAAATGTTGAATTGAAAGGAAGAGTCGCTTGTGAGATTAGTGTAGGCTTTGAACTGATAATTACAGAAATTCTATTTGATAACTTTATGTCTGATTTGTCACCTGAAGAAATTGTTGCTTTGTTATCATGTTTCATCTTCAATGGCTCTGATAAAGTGAATGCTGAGCAACCGTTATTAACAAACAATATGTTAAACGGTAAAACTAAGATTGAGGAAACTTATGAGACATATTTGTCATTATCATCTAAATACAAGATCCCAATGCTAATTGAGGAAGCAGATTTTTTAATGAGAAATAGATTTCAATTAGCAAATGTAGTTTATCAATGGGCTTCTGGAATTAGTTTTGCTGAAATCATGAAAATATCTCCACAAAGTGAAGGAACTATTGTTAGAGTTATCAATAGATTGAATGAATTATGTAAACAATTGAAAAATGCATCAATAATTATTGGTAATTCTGAACTACATTCTAAGTTTAGTACAGCACAAGAATTAATTAATAGAGACATTGTATTTGCAGCAAGTTTGTATTTATAAACATAATATAAATATAATAATAATAATTTTGATATATATATATATTTATTTAATCTTTGTTGAAAGAATTAGATTTATGCTTTGGAGTAAATTTAAAGTTATCATGTGCTTTACCAAAGAACATTTCACTGACTTTAATCCAATCATCAGAATCAGGTGAACTCAATAAAGTTTCTAAATCATTTCTACCAAAGAAAGAAGATGGTCTTTCATTCAGCTTATTTTGTTTCTCCAAAATACCAATTGGAATGTATCTGTGGAAGAATGACATAAACTCACAAAAGAATCTTCTAGCTTGCAATATACCTCTTTCATCAGTACCGAAATGCTCCATAGAAAATCTAGCATAATCAGCCAAGATGTCTAATCTTTCAGAACTGGATTTATCAATATTATCACCATGCTCAATTTCCTCAAAAATCCATGGCTTAATTAAACAACCTCTACCAATAGATATAGAATCTAATTCAGGACACTCATCCAAATATTTGTGCCAGTCTCTAGCATCATACAAGTCACCATTACCAATAAATTGTAAATTGTATGATCTTGCAGTTCTATCTTCAATCTTACCATCCATTTTGGATTTGTAATCAGCTTCAACTTTCTTAGCTTCCACAGCACATTCTTGAATATATTTCCAATCTGCCAATTTAGTATATCTTTGTTCTCTTGAACGACCATGCAAAGTTATAGCTTGAACATCTGTCTCATTAACTAGTCTTTTTACTAATTGGTTAGCGGTTGGAACATCAGTTTTTACACCCATTCTAATTTTTGCAGTTACAGGAATATCACCAGCACAGTATGACATAGCATTCAACATTCTTATCAATTTACTTGGTGCATCCATTAAACTACTACCAGCACCTGAATTGAAAACCAAAGGAATAGGGCAACCTATATTCAAGTTGATTTCTGTAAAGTGTTTTTGATCATTTGTTCCTAATAATTTGTTAATAGCTTCACAAGTCTTAGAAACTAACCATGGTTGATTACCTGCGATTTGGAATGCAAAGCCTGGAACTTCAGATTTATGTGCTTGTGCCAAAGCCCATTCACTAGGATGACTTTCCATTAATGGTTTACATAAAGCCATTTCAGAGTATGTTATATCACAACCCATTTTTTTCATCAATCTTCTGTATGGCAAATTACCAACAGTTGTTAATGGAGCTAAAATATATTTTCTACGATAATCCAAATTTTTCTTTTCTCTTTGATAATATCTTGTGTCTTTGTATTTTGCATAAACTTCTTTTAAATGATCTCTTTTATCTTTTAACTTGGCATCCAATTTTTTTTCATCTTCAGTACCTTGCTTAGATCTGTGTTTTTCTAAATAATCTTGTTGAAATGCTTCTTGAATTTCAACCATCTTATTTGAATCCTCAAATGAATAGTTGTTTTTTCTTGATAAAAGTTGTTTACTATCATAAGATAATATATTGATAACACCTCTATCATAATTTTTAACAGCTTCATCTGGATTAAAAGATAGTTTTTTCAAATCTGAATCCCAATGACTTTTTAAAAATTTACATTTAACCCCCATTGGACAAAAGCCAGAAGATTCATAAATAGGACATTTATCAAAAAATTTACTTTCAATCTCAGGTAATTTTAAAGAAATATATTTATCAACATCATGACAAAATTTACAAGAATCAACAAAAGGACATGGGCCTTCAGATTCAGTGATTGCTCCAAATTTATATTTTGGACACAATTGACAAGCTTCTTTAAAATTAGATACTTCTCTATCCTTGTTTTGTCCTTTATTTTTTTTACCTCTTTTTTTACCTTTTTGATTTCCACCTCCAACACAACCATCAGCTAATCTTTCACTTGAACCTTCATCATCATCAGCATTATTCATAAAATCATTAGCAATGGAATCTCTACCATTTTCTACAGATTTCAAAAATTCAGCTTTAATATATGCAACACCATCATGACTTGGTGGGAAAACTTTTTGCTGTTTCTTTGGTTGCTCATCTAAATCATTTTCAGTAATTTCGTTAATAGAACGTTTCAGTTCAATATTTGAAGTAGCTTCTTCAGTAGACATTTTAATATGATATAATTGTTATATGGTTATTTGCAAAAAAAAAAAAAAAAAAACATTTTTTACTATCAAAATGCTTGTAATATCATTTTAATGTATTCAATCAAACAAATTATTTTTCTTAAACATTAATCTTAAAAGTTTCTTTTTTTTTTTGTAAAAATTAAATTATTTTAAACATTTTTCTTTTTCCACTTTCTGATCTATAAAAAAAGCACGTGAAACATTTTTTAAAACACGTCACATGATTAAATAGCCATGCATAAGTTTAAAAAAAAAATAAAAAAGTTGAGAACAAAGGAAAAATGAACCTTCCCTTTAAAAAAAAAAGTTAATTATATTTGATCATAGAGCACATCAACTCACACGAGTATTTTTTTATTTATTAATTTCAAGTTGTTAACGTGGATATAAAATTATGCATATAATTACATCTTATTTTACTTTTTAGATTTTTATTTCCCTTTTCAATATTTAAAAAAAAAATTTTTTTTTTATTAAAAAAAATAAATAAATTAGGCCATTATATGATATTTTGTAATACAGACAAATTTAGTTCAGTTATTATAATTACCTAAATAGGAAAATAATATATTTTTTTAGATAAAATTTTTTTGTAACAAAAAAAAAAAATATAAAACTGTATGTTTAAACTTTAAAAATTTACAGCCGTAACATATATCGGTATTTGGTCTAGAAGTCAGAATAAATAAACACAATCAATCTTTCACAGGTTTAAGAATTTTGGAAAAACTTGCGGGTGTTTTTTTATATTAGAAAGTTAAATTGATTTTTTTAAAAAAAAAGCATACAAATTTAAAGAAATCAAAAACTTCGTCGAAGATATTATCTTTGTAACTAGTTTTTGTATATATGTTTTTTTTAAAAAAATACTTTTCATTATTGATATTGAATCGTCAAAATTAATATATTCATTATATATTTTTATATATATTAAGGCATACTTGTTTTTTTTTTTAAATTACTTTTTTTTTCTTTTTTTTCTAAAGGAAGAGGTTAAATTAAAACCAAGAACAATACCTATATTCTTGCTTCTTTTTTATTTATTGTTTTGATATTTCCTTTCAAATTTAAAGGAATTAAAAGAAACTTTTAATTTATCAAGATTTAATATTATTCACCTCAAGAAAATTTTCTGTATAAACAAGAAATACCAATTTAAGTTTGCATTTCTAATTTATTAATTAATTATACTACGAGAGTGATTAACCATCAAAGACTTGAATACATACAAATAAAAAAAAAAAAATCTACATTTAGATTAAAATCTTAAAGGAAGTATAAACTATCTTTTTTTTTTTCTTTTTACAACAATCTATAACAAAAATAAATAAATATAAGTCATATTTTTTTAAAAGTATTATAATTCTTATTGATTCTGTTTTTCATTAAATTAGCTTCAATAATTCAAATATATTAAATACTTTAATTGCTTTTTGTTATATTATAAAAAAAAAAATACAAGAAGTTATATTAATAAATCCTTTGAAAAATCCAATTTTGGCATTATTTTTAAAAAATCAAGTAAAGTTATCAAACAAGGTTTAAAGACATCTTTTATTATTAAACAAAGACAAAATAAGATTACCTTTCGTTTATTAAATTTAAAAAAAAAACAATAAAAACATAAATTTAATAAGGGTTTGGACCATTGACAAGTGTTTTAAAATTAACTTTATCTTACAATTAAATAAAAAAATAAAAAAAAAAAACTTATTATAACTATCATTATTTTAAATTAAAGTATGTTTAAACAAAAAAAAACAGGAAAAAAAACCCCTATATAAATTGTAAAAAATTATTATTATTATTGTAATTCAATTTACAATTTAATTGAAAACTGATAAAGAACAATAACTTGTTTTGTTTAACAGAACAAATTATTTACTAACAACTAAAATTTCATTTCATTTTTTAAAAAAAAAACATTATAACATAAAAAAAATTAGTGACTGGTATTATAAATTCACAAGATACAGAAGTAGCTAGCTTACAGCATTCTTCACAAGAAACTGCAGTTTTCTTAAATAAAAACAAAAATGGAAATTATGTTTCCAATGAAACTACTGATGAAACAAGCAACGAATCATCACCTGATTCACCAACACATTCCGACTCCACTGAAACTACTCAAGTTACTACCACTAACAGTATTTCTTCATTGAAAAACAAAAAGATTACTGTTAATAATAACAATACCACTAATGGCAAGATTATGAGTGATTTTATATCAAAAGGTTTTGTTAATCAAAAGAAACTGTCTAGTTTTGAAAACACCAGTTCCACTGCAACAGATTCTGATGACTCTTGTGTTACAAAAACTTTTACAAAGCCTAGTATTCCTTCATCAATGGCTACTACATCATTAACAAATGGCATTGATGAAAATGATGATATCATGAATCCTATTTCTTTTAAGAAAAATAGAAGAAGTAGCAGTAGTTTATCTGAAGCTGAAGATGATCAAATAGCTAAATTTAGAAGAGAATCAATAAAAAATTACAAGGGAATGGGCGGTGTCTCTTGGGGATCATTAAGTATTGGCGCATGGCTTAAAGATGAAATTATGTTCAATAAGCTTCAAGATGCTATTACAATTAGATTACAACAAGAAGAGGAACAAAAATTAAGTACTGATACAAATGAAAGTAGCTTCTTATTTGCATCAACAAAAGAAAATGATTTATTATCAACCCTTGATGTCCCACCGTCATTAATAAAACAAAAAATTGAGCCTGAAGAAGAAGTCTCTAAAATTAGTAATACTTTAATTGAACCCTCAATTAATTTAGATGATTCTTTACAAAAAAACTCAACAGGTGCTTTGAACCAATTTAAGAAGCCAACTAATGTTGAAAACCATTTTAATTTAAAGCCACAAGCATCTTATTTACCAACGTTAGAGCAAAAATATTGTAAAGATTATTCCTGTTGTGGTATAACTTTACCTTCACTTCATGATTTGCTAAATCATTACGAACAGTCTCATGTACCTGGATCTCATACTATAGGAAGTAAGCTATCTGATGAAATCAATACTACAAATACACAATCCATTAACAAACAACCAAATAATAAACAACAAAGTACTTTTTCAACTTCTGGCAAGCCAGTAAACTCCAATTTTTTTGCTATTGGTGAAAATATGAAAAAAGTCAATTCATATAATGTATTTCATAATGTTGAAAATAAGTTGAATTTGAAAACCATAGGTGAATTACTTCCAAATGAAAACAAGAATTACTCTTCTAAAAAGCAATTAGTTATTCATCAAAACAATCAACAAGAAGAAACAAAAAAAGCTTCTTTAAACGAGAATGTTGCACATGAAAAAGAACAAGTAGTTTCAAAATCTATCCAACCAAATCTTAAATTTGAACCAATCAATCTTCAAAGAGGTTATAAATCATATTCTATGAGTAATGCAGTTGATGTTGGTGTTCAAAACTATAGACAAATAAATGGCAACTCAACTTTGACCACACCACCGTCTCATTTTGGAAAATGCAATTTTACTTCTACCGAAAAGGAACACCAAAAGGAAAGAACTGCGTCTCCACAAGCTATTTCAAAACCATTGTCTCCTCCAGCAACTTCAGCAATCAATTCTCATGATAAATTTGATCTTCAAACTGTTGTTGATAGTCACAAGACTACAACTACTGAAGACATATTAGAAGAGGCCAAAGCTTTAATTGGCATTATCCAACCAACTTCAATGAGAAATTCAAAATCTTTAGACATCAATTTAACTATAAAAACTAATGATTCTATGGATACCAAAAAGAAGAGAAATGTTGAACATGATGGGAAATTGCAAAAAAGAATTATTGACAAAAAAGAGTCCAAACATTTTATTGGAGATTATTCTTCTAGCGAAAAGCCAAAATTCAGTGAACACAATGATATGGATGATCATGGCTTACATAGTGATTTGGAGATGGATACTTTAGATGAAGCTGATTTGAAAGTTATGGTTGAGTTAGGTAAAATAACAAATGAAGGAGATGATGGAGATGACGAAAATGATGAAAATTTAGAAAATAATGGTAATAATGATCAACAAAACAATAATGGAAATGATGAAGATAAAAACAATGAAGAAAATAATAAAGATGAAGAAGAAGAGGATGAAGAAGAAAGAGATGATGATGAAGAACAGAATGAAGGACAGCCACCAATAAAAAAGAGAAAGATAAATGTAAAATCCGTTGGTATACCAGACGAGCCTTTTATGAGATCTAAATCGTTTATTGAAGATGAAGATAAACCATTTAGATGTCCTGTTATTGGCTGTGATAAGGCTTATAAGAATCAAAATGGGCTAAAATATCATAGAGCTCATGGCCATGAAGGTCAAATATTACAAGAAAATAATGATGGTACTTTTTCTGTTATTAATCCAGAAACAAATTTACCATTTAATGAGTTTGTGGAATTTGAATTAGACAAACCTTATAGATGTGAAGGATGTGGTAGAAGATATAAAAATTTAAATGGTTTAAAATACCACAAAGCACACTCAACACATTAGTATTAATGTTATTTATCATTATATATTTAAACAAAAAAAAAAATTAAAAAGTAGGTATCATATAGACAAAAAAAAAAATCATTTCTCTTGTTTAAACAGTATTTTTTTCATTACAACATCAAAACTTTGTAATTAAATATAAATTTATATATAACATTATTTTATTAAATTTTGAAGAGTCAAAACTAATATTAAAATTGTAACAGTCATAAAGTTATAGACACCAATAAAAGTTAATACTTTGAATAAAACAGAATGTTTAGCTATTATCTTTTTAATAAAAATTTCATCATTTATGTCATAATTGAAAGATACTTTTGAATTTGTTAAAAGCTTGATACTTTTATTTTCATTTATAATTTTAAATTTATAATAGAAACTTTGTTTTGACATTAAAGAGGTATGCTTAACTATATCCTTAATCTCAATTTTATTAACATTATTTAGTAATGATAATTTTTCTGATTCTGATTTTTGAATTAAGTTTTCATTTGTAAGCAATCTCATCCAAAAATTATTACTATTATATTTATTAGTTAATTCATTTAATTCATTAAAATAGTTAAAATTTTCATTTGAACAATAAACATTTCTTATCGTCTTTCTTACAACATTGTGATTTAAGTACTCAATAACCTCAATAAAATTAACGTTACTATTATACGCAGCATCTTTATTGTCACATACAAAAAAAAGCTCTAAGTTGGGTAAATTATATTGAAAATTTTGAACAGGTAGACGAGATAACTCAATTGAAAACATATTATTTTCAGGATTAAAGTCTATCTGTTCATAAACATTATCTATAAGTAAATCTTTATTGTTGCCTTGTCCTCTGAAAATTTTATTATTCATTTCATAATATAATTTGTTTGTTATTGTTACAGATATCATGGGAAGAATACATATAGTTAAAAATACAAAAACATTGATGTAAATAAAAGTTATTATTATTTTATTAAAATCAATTTTCATTTTAATATATAGATTTTTTTAATATGGTATAATTGTACTCTTGGTATTAAAGTTACAAACTTTGATGAACGGTGCAAATTAGTGTGGTTTTATTTCTTTATTGTTTATTATATGCAAGTATTAGATGTTTTATATTTTTAATTTACAATAGTGAAGTATTGAATAATATAAATAAATCTTACAAAAGATTCAGATTTTGTTTATTTATGATGTTTTTTAAAAAATGTATTTTCCCTTAATCTATAAAAAAAATCTCTGTTTTTTTGTTTTGTTTTTTTCCCCCGTTGCTTATTTCAATATTTAATTTAACGCGAAATACGCACAGTCACATGATAAAACACTTTAATTGTTGAACCTTAAAAATTCATTAATGATAACAAGCTTACAATTGTCATTAATATCATTCAAATCTTTATTTAACAATACTTTAGTTAGATCATATTCTTGAATAGTTTTGTTAAAAACAGCAATAAATTTTTTGACATTATTATTACTAAATTCTTCGTTTGAAGTTTGCTTGGATAAATGACTTTTTATAACTTTAGGCATTACTTTTAATTTTAAGTCATAAGGTATATTCAGTTCTTCTTCCAAAGCACTTTGAGTTTCTGCAAGAGCAATATTATTCCAATCCAAAGAATCAGATATCTGACTATTAGTGTCCTGAATAAACCTGAAAATTTTTGATGATATATCACTTTGCTTCATTTCTGAAAAGTTCACAAGATCATCACCATCATCCGAAATGAAAGAATCATCCATAGATCTTACCACCGTGTTATGTTGATGACCATTTTTTATATCTTGAGTATTAATTTTATAGGTATTATTATATTTTTCGTTCCATTTTTTATTATAAGTCTCAATCAAACTTTTTTTGGACATATTCATGACTTGTATTTCTCTGGCTTTATAATTAATTTTTTTAATTATTGGATCTTCAGTTTTGTCTTTACTTACAGCTAACAAGGATTTCATACTTTTAAAAGCATCTTTAAGGTCTTGTGAGATATCTAAAGGGTTATAATCATCGTCACCATCAATATAAGTTTTAATTAGTTGTGCATCTAAAGATGTCATTTTGAAAAAATATTGTGGGTTTTCATTTCCAAGTTGGACTCTTTCTAGCTCCTCTTCAAGTAAATCCTTGTTAATAGAAATCTCTTCAAAATTATTGGTATATTTTTCCAATTCTTTAGCCAATGCAATGCTATTTGTTGAAGTAGATTGTTCCACAGGTTGGGTGAATTGAGATATTGTTTTGGATAAATCACTTATGAAATTGTTAAACATAGAACCTCCTTCTTTTTGTATTCTAGAAGCTTGACTATTGTTATTATTATACATTGGATTAGGAAGTTGTTTATTGGCAATTAAATTTTTCACATTTATCTTGGGAAGTTCTTTTTCTGAAAATTGGTTTAATTCTTCTGATTTGATATCATATTTTTTAATTTTTTTCTTTTGTTTTGTATCTGGATAATTAAATAATAGTAATTTTCTAAAATTAGGTAAAATCAGAGGATCGTTTGGAAATTCAATTGAAACTTTCAAGTCTTTGTTGTATTGATTTTTTAACTCTAAATCAACCAAAACTTCTAAAATCTCTTCATTACTTGAGTATAATTGTTTGTAAATGAATAACTTTGCAAGCAAAATATCAATTAATGAAAATCCACGTACTTCTGGAGACAATATACCATTCCAATTTTTTAAAATAAGCTCAACCAAAAAATTTGTTTTCTCATTCTTTGGTATGTAAGGCCAATAACTAAATACAATTCCAATAACAAATGCTATATTATTATAATCGTAACTGTGCAATAATAAATTTAAATTATGAATTAAATAATTCCAATTTATAAATTCTAAATAAGAAGCATTTATAGTTTTCAGCTTTTTAAGAAATTCGAAAAAACAATATTCATAAATAAATGCAAATAATAACTTTCCATGAGAGTGTAAAACAAAGTTAATATTCAATTTTTTAAAATTATTAAACGTTACGTCAAGTAGCTCTTTAACTTTAGTTTCTTTAACATTGTTCGGTAGAGTAGTCTCAAAGAAAACCAAAAGAGCTATATGCATATCCATTAAGTTCTTTAAAAAAGTTCTGGATAAATTGTCAATATTAGTCTTTAATTGGTTAGTAGGATTGTTTAACTTTTCATCCAAAGTCGCACCATTCATCATAATAAGTAAATTATTGTTAACAAATTTAGATGGTTTCATTAAGCTCAAGTATATTAATCTATCAAAATCTTGTAAACTTTTGACATGTTGATAATATTGAAATATTTGATTATTTTCTAAAGAATATGTTCCTGAAAGAGTTGTTAAATGATATTGGAAAGCAATATAATTGTTTTCATCTGTTAATTTTCTAAACATAAAATTATATTCATTAAATGTAGCTTTGACTAACTTTTTTTTATCCATGTTGAATATTTTGTAACATTTCATTCCTTCCTCTTCAAATTTTTGAACGTTACCATAAACAATGTCTTCGTTAGTAGCTTTATCCTTTTTCAAATATTCTTCATATAAAAATGTATGTTTTTTAATATTTTTCTGAGCTTGAATAGCACCATTTAATTCCAAAGTGAAAGTGTATTTGAATAAAATATTCATGATTACCACATCCATCTTATTTTCATTGGTAGAAAGAAAAACTACCGCTACAGCAGCAAGTTTACCTATCCAATTTCTATTAATCAAGTTTACAAAACTTTTGTAAAATTTTATAAATTCCATATTATCATCTTTATTTTTACTATTTTCTAAAGCATTACTGTATTCAAGTGTATTTTTGATTACATTTAAAATATCAAATAAATTTTTCTCAAATTCAGAATATAATTTGATGTCTTCATCAACAGTTACCTTCAATAAACCAGTAACAAGAGTAACAATTTTAGATAAAAAATCTAAAATTATCACAAGATCATCAATTCTACCATTTTTGCTATCTATAAATTTAGACACATTAATCATGTATTTATCAGTTCCATTAGTTTTTGTTTTTATAAAATTAAGTAAGGATTCAATCCAATAAAGCAAACTATTGATTAAATCCAAATACAATTGATTATTAATAATATTTAGTTTTTCAGTATTATTTTTGTAGAAATAATTGGTTATATTATTGATTTCACTAATGCAGCAATTGCTAAAAAAATTGCCTAAAGAAATTTGATTATTTAAAGTTTCATAATTGTATTGCTTATTGAAAGTGTTTAAATATGAATATAATTTGGTAATTGATTGTGTTAGTTGCAAAGAAGTATCATTCATTTATGATAACTAAAAAAACAAAAATAGTTGATAGTTATATGGTTTATTTAGCATACAGACGCACAACTACAGAAACAGCAATTCTTGTAAACCAGTAGTTTTTTTTTTTTTAGTTTCAAACAAAAAGACCCAAAATATTTTAGTTTTGTTATTGGCAATATATTCTTTAATTTTCTTTAACTATATGGATTATATTTTTATCTTTTTGACTGATAATTGGTTTTTGATATATATATAAACCAGACTTGTAGACAAACTTTTTTTTTTCTAACATTTTTAACTCCGTAAGATGCTTTAAATAATGAATAAAGTAAGCTTCAAAAATAAATTTAAAAAAAAAAAAAATTTTTTTTTTTTGTTTTTTATTCTAAAAATGAAAACAAAGACTCAAAAAAAACAAACAAAACAAAAAAAGTCCTTAACAATAACATAAATAGAACAATCCATATACTATTAATAATATATATCTTTATATTAACAGCAAGCACTATAATTGTTTTATAAAGTTTTAATTATGACTGAGTTGAGTGAGAAGCGTCATTTGACAGATGATGAAGTAGGTCTTTTAAATGAAGAACATGCTGACAAAAAGTTGAAATTCTCTAAAATTGGTGAACCATTGACTAAAAAAGATTTAAAATTATTTCAAAAAGATGTTTTGTATAGAAATTTGAAAGAATATAAAAGAAAATATTTAGCTCTCAATGAAACTGTAGCTTTGAATCAAGATGTTATTAAACTAAAAGAGTATTATGACTTATTGTTTCATGAACTAGAAAGAGAAAATAGTGAAGCTGTTCAAAGAGTAATGGGAAAAAATAAAACTACTGAAACTATTCTTCCTAAATCTGATTCTGAAATACAAGTTTCTGTTTCTCCTGCACCTCCTTATGTTATTCCGGAGGAGTTGAAGCCATCTGATATAAAGCCAGAAGAAAATGATGTTCAATTAGCTAATGATATTATTAGTTTAAAAAATGATATTGATGATATAAATTCAGATATAAAATTAAACAATTTCCAATCTCAGTTAGATGAAATCTCTTTAAAGCTTGAAAATTCACAAAAAAACATGTTATTGAAAACTGCTGAGCTAGAGAAGATAAATACAAAGTTTTATGAACAAAATAAAGCTTTTGAAAACGAAAAACTTGAGTCACAAAGATTGAAAACAGAATTAGATTCATATGTTTTACAATTTAACAAATTAACAGAAGAACACAAATTATTATTAAAAAATCTCAACACTTTGCAAATATCTACTGATACTGGTACTTCTGCAGATATACCTGATAAATTTGAGGAAACTATAAAGCATATCAATGAAAGTTTATTAGCAGATTTACAACAATTACAAAAAAATCTTGCAAGAATCAGATCAGAAAGAGATCAGTTGAGATCAGATAATAATTTATTAATTTCTCAAAAAAAAGGTACTGATATCATGCAAGATATACAAAATCAAATAACAACAATTAAAGAAATTATCTCAAATTTTGAAAAAGTATATGGTTCTGTGACTAGTGATAATGATTTATTAGAGGAATTGAAAAGTATAGAACTTGCATATAATTTATTAGCTACAACAAAGCTCGATACTTTAAATAAAACAATTTTAGATAAACAACAAATGGAAAAAGTTTTATTTGATTTTGAGAAACTTAAAGAAAAATATGCGTCTATGTCAAGATTATTACAAGATTATAAAGTTGAAATTGAAATTTTAAAAAAAATTAAAATTAAAGGTGATGAACTTATCTCAGATTATGATATCAGGGAAAGAATATCAAAAGGTAAAGTTAGCAACATGGAAAAGCAATTAGAATTATCTAGAGAGGTTGAAAAATTTGTACAATTTAATCATAATGAAACTTTATCAAAATTGAATGTTTTAAATAAAGAAATTAGTATTTTAAAAAATGTTATATCGGACAAGGATTCTTTACTATACAAAGCCAATCAAGAAATTACAAATTTAAAAACTTCTACTAAAAATTTAGAAAATAATTTATCTGAAGTGAATGAATTGCAGTCTAAACATGACAAAAAACACAAAAATCTTATAACAAAATTGAAACAAGCAAGTGAGAAAATTTCAAATCCCAAGTTAGCAACACATGTTTTTGGTGATACCCAAATTTCAGATATAGGTTCAAACAATAATGGCACTTCATTAAATGGTGGCCATTCTTCAGCTTTACAAGATCAGCTTAATAATTTTAAACAGTTAGTTTATTGTCCATTGTGTACATTAAATTTTAAAAATCAAATGATAAAAAATTGTGGTCACACTTTTTGTGAGAATTGTATAAAAGAAAGATTAAATGCAAGAATGAGAAAATGTCCAAGTTGTAATCTACCTTTTGGATCTACTGATGTTTTAAATATTGTTTTGTAATTGATTTAAAACAATATACTTTTCTTTTTTAAAATAATTTTTTTTTTTGTTATATTAAATTATGTTATATCATTTTTTTTTTTTAAAATGTTTAATATTTTTATTTAGGTAATATGAATTATTTTTTCTTTGAAAAAAAATTTTTTTTTTTTCTTTGTTTAAAAAGTATTTTAAAGAAAAAGCAAAAATAACCACTTTAAAGATCATAGAAAATAATTACCAGTAAAACTTATATTGATATTATGAATGAAAATTTTAATAGTCGTGATTTGTTTTTTTCAAATGAAACTCTTGAAGCAATAATTGAAAATATGAAAACACAAGAACCGTGCAGAATTTTACCGCAACCTCAAAGTGAAAGAAAAAGAAATAAAATAGATATATTAAAAATGATTCAAGATCCTTGCAAGACAACCACAATAATTGGACCAATGGTTCGATATTCAAAATCTAGTTTTAGAGATACATGTGCCCATTTTGACTGTGATATTATATATACACCAATGATTTTGGCAAGAGAGTTTATAAGAAATGACCTTGCAAGAATATCGGAATTTACTACAAATTTGGACAATGTTAGAGGGAAAGGATTAATTGTTCAATTAGGTGTTAACAATAGTATTGATTTAATAAGAACTATTGAACTATTAAAGGATTATTGTGATGGTTTTGGAATAAATTCTGGATGTCCCATTAAACAACAAAATGATGAAATGATTGGTGCTCAATTGATTTATAATCCAGATGGGCTATGCGAAATGGTTAGTACTGTTAAATCAAAATATGGTGATGAAGTTAAATTGGAAGTTAAGATAAGAATACATGACAATTGGGATCAAACTGTAGAACTATGTCAGAGACTTTTTAGCTCAGGTGTTGACTGGATTACTGTTCATGGTAGAGGTAAGAACACTAGATCCTCTCAACCATGTAATTTTGAAGCTATTAAATATATAAGAGCCCAATTACCTTTAAATTTTCCAATAGTAGCAAATGGTGATTGTTTCAAATTAGAAGATGTGAAATCAATTGCAGAAAAATGTAATGTTCAAGGTGTTATGGCAGTAAGAGGAGTTTTAAATAACCCTGCAATGTTTTCTGGCTATGATTTCACACCATGGAAAGCTATAGAATTGAATGTACATTATAGTATAGAGTATGGTTTACATTTTGCATTATTGCAGCATCATCTTCATTGTATGCTAAGTAATAGTAATCCTAAGCCAAATTCCAAGATTTTAAAAAAACTTATGAGCAATGAAATCAAATCAACTTTCGACATTATAGATTATCTAGATACATATTTTGTTTTAAAAAGGCATGGTGAAGATGGTTTTGCTACAGCAATAGATGTTCCTTATATATAGATTAATTTAGTATATATAAATTTTGAGGGGGTAATAAATTATTTGTAAATATTTCTTTTTTTTTCTACAAAACTTTTTCGTTTTTAATTGATTCAAAAACATTAGCTTACACTCATCGATTTCCTATTTTGGAAAAAAAAAATACTGGTATATATTTTTTTGTTTAGTTTATTTCTTTCGTTTGTAGTAGAGTATAAAAAGAAGCAAGACTCGTACTAAAAAAAAAAAAAAATTTTTTTTCAATAAGCTATATTTCGTAATACAAAAAAAAGAGATATTAAATAAATTAAAAAAAAAAAAGTAATTATCCAATACACCCAAAATCAAATCAATATATCAATGTATTATTCAGCTTTAAATTATCTATAAGTTGTTCTTTGTTTTATTTTTAGTCTTTATCAGAAGATAGCTAAATTTAAAAGAAAACTTTCATGTTTATTGATCTTAAAAAAAAAAAAATTCTTTTTTTATTATTTTCCATTCTCATTAATATGATGATATCTTAATCTTTTTTGCTGTCCTATTAAGAGCAGGTTTAAGAATAGCAAATTCTTTTTCCTTGAATCTGAATCACTATTTTTTTTGTTTTTTTTTTTAATTTTATTAAGAAGAAAAGGGGAAAAATAAGTTAACTGATATATGGCTTTTAGATCTTAGTTTCGTTTTGAGGCTAAACATATCTTAAGTTTTCTGTTAATTGTATTCTTTCTTAGTGCAATGAGTGGTCAGTGTTACAATTTGTCATAGTTACTCTGAATTTTATTAATGTGAAAACAAAAAATTAGAATTTTTTTTTTTAAAAAATTGAAATTATACTTTGATAATAAAAGATGTGCATGAAAGGTTTTATGCTTTCTATTATTAACAAAATCATGTATAACATTCAAAAAGATTAAGAAATAATAATTATTAAAAATAAAAAATAAACTAAGAGGATGATTACTCATTAAATACGATTTTTTCTTTTTAATAATAATTTATTTAAATGATGCCTATCCGGAAATATTTTTTTTTTCTTGCTATATTTTAAAATCTATTCAAATATAAACAAGTTATATATAGTTTTTTTTTGTTTGTTTTTTGAATTTGTATTTGTCAATGTATAAAAAGTTCTTATATTATATTGTTATATAGTTTAAGCTTCTTCTTCAACAACAACGGTTTGTAAACCCTTGGTGGTTGGAACGTTAACGGTTTCAACGTAAGAGTATAAAGCTTGCTTGGCGTTTTCTTCTTCATTTCTCTTTCTGGAAATTCTGATTCTTAACTTGTAATCAACACCTTTGATACCCTTTGACCAGATCTTCTTGTTCAAAGATGGGTCTAATCTGACATCTTCAGTACCCATGTGTAACTTGGCGAAGGCTTTAATTTCCTTAACAGCTCTTGGAGCTCTCTTCTTGAAAGAAACACCATGCAATCTCTTGTGCATGTTGATAGTGTATTCTCTAGTAACAACGTCTTTTAAACCAGCCATTTTGTATAAGTATTAGATTATAGTATCTTGGTGGTTTTATAAACAAATTTAATCTTCTTACCTAACCTTTCTGAAGAATGCAAAGTTCATAAGTTTTTACTGAAATTTTTGCAGATCACGCCTAAGTACCTCACCAAGCTTCCACAGGATTGATACTACGGATAGAAAGCAGGAAAAAAATAAAGACAAATATTTTTAAAAAACATAATGAAATAAAAAGATTCTTTACGAGCAAAAAAAAATTATATAGGCAAAAAAGTTTAAAAAAATAGACAGAAATAAATATAAAATCTTCGGCTTAAAAAAAATTGTAACAAAAGTTTATTTCCTATAAAGGTAAATATTTAAAAAAAATGTTACAAAAAAAAATTTCATTTTTTTTATTTTTTTACCAAAAAGTCTTTCAACGATAAACATTGTAAAAATATATTAATATTGATTAGGGGACATTTTAAAAAAATATATATTTAAATAAACAATTATCATAACCATTATATTTTTTATTTAAACTTTATTACAACATTTAATTTATAAAGATATATATATTTCTATAATGAGTGCACAAAGTGAGTATGCAAAGACACATGATGAAATCTTGAAAATTCAAGAAAATATTATGAGAGGATTTAATGGCAATAACAATAACGTAAACAACCAAAATCATGAGAATAAATTAGATCTAGGTTTAAATATTAGTTCAGTTAAAATAATATCAGATACACTTATAGAAGAAACATTAAAAGGAAAATATTCAGTAAATGACGATTCAATTACAATTGGGTTGTGTAAATATCCATCTTTAAGTTGCATTTATAATACAAATCAAAAACTTTTCAAAGTTGATGCCTTGTCGGAAGAAGAACTTACAAAAGGTTTACAATACAATGAAACATATGAAACTTCACCAAATGGCACTTCACTCAGTGGGAACTATTTGGATGACTTAACTGTAACGGAACTGGCAGGATACCAAATTAAAGGGATAGTTAATGAAGAAGCAAAACATTTTGAAATCGTTGAATCACAAAAAGTACATCCTCTTCCTCTTGCTACTAAACCCCAAAGAATAATCAACAATCAAGTGAAAATCTATATAACATTTGAACAGTTTTTTTTGGATTTAGATTATAATTTGAAACAAAAACTATTGCTTACTAATAAAATCAGCCAAGATAAAAAAGATTTTAATACAATTGATTTAAATTATTATAAACAATTTAAACAGCAAAAAGGTAATTTTGTTATTTTTAAATCAGGTGACTTGCCTATTTGGGGTATGAAAGTTTATACAGATGATTCCAATCCATTAAGTATTTTAAGGCAGTTAGCAATTTACGAAGAAATTAAAGATGAAGGTGAAGTTGTTGGATGTATTTTAATTGGATTTGAATTAATAAGTGGGACTAAAAAATTACCTGAACCTATTAAAATATATTTTGATGGAAGAGATAATACAAAAGAAATTAAAGCTTTAGATTTTATTGCTGTATTTAAATATTTACCAACTTTGAAAAATTATTATGGAAATAATGTAGCATTTGAAAAGAATGGAATCATGTCTAGAAATTGGTATGGATCCCAATTTTTGAGTGGACATGATGGTTTGAGTATAGCTTTATGGGATATTGAATTTAATAAATAAAAGGGGATTTTAAGATTATGTAAAGTTAGTGACAATATATGTATTATAAGAATACAATATAATTACTTTTGATGTTATCTATTTGTAAGTTTACACTGTTTGATATATATTTTTTTTTTTAATAAAAAAAGGGAGAGAAGGAAAGTAGGCTTTTTTTTTTTTTTGCACTACAAATAGTCCGTTGGATTAAACGAAATATAATATTAATGTTGTTCTTAACAGGAAAAAAAAATTATTATCGGATGGGGGGGGAAAAAAACTTGAGCAATTCTTTAAAAAAGGTGCAATAATTCTAATAAGTTGTAAAATAAAGATTAAACAAATAATAATAAAACCAAAGAATAATAATATAATATTAAAGATAACTATATTTTACTTTTACTTTTTTATAGTATTCATTGTATAAACAAATACTTTAAACTTAAAAGGCCAGTTTTTAAAATACAAGTTAATCTGTGTTTTTTTTTTCTTCTTTTAAAAAAGATATAAATTTATATATTGATATTTCGAGCAATGGTTTCCACTTTAAGAAAGTTATTAAATAATATTTTTGATCATGGACAAGAAAATGAGGATTATACATTAAACAGAAAGCCTATTAGCAGCAATCAAGAAAGCATTATGGATGTTGAACCTACTCATCAAAGCCACCTTTTAAGTATTCAAAAAAAGAAACAATTGTTTGCTAAGCATCATGTATCTGATACAAACCGTAAACAATATCTTAAAAATCTGGTAGAATATGACACTAGAGAATATATTGGAATTAGTAAGCACTTATCTGTACATCCAATATCAGAGAATAAAGGATCTAATGGAATAAAAAATGAAATTTTTGATGAGGAGTATTTACTCCAATTCCACTGTGTTTATTGTCATCTTTTAAAAGTCTTATTATATCATCCATTAAAATATAAATCATCTTCAACCAAAATGGTGAATGCTGTGAATGAATATTGTAAAGAATATAATTATTTGAGTAACAAATTAGGAAAATCATTAAATTATATCTTATTAAATGCAGAAGAAGATATAAGCAAAAAGGCACTTATAAAAAATGGTTATGGTATTTCAGCAAATAAAACTGACACCAACAATAATTCAATTACTAATTCAACTAATAATGTCACAACCACATCAACTCTTAGTGCAGGGTTGAAGAAAATATCTATAGGTAAACTAAACTATTTGATAAACAACTTGGAAGTTAATACAGCAGATTTGTATGCTTATGAGCATGAATTTAATTTGCTAACAGGGGAGGATTTAACTCTGAAAAACATTATAAAAGAAAACAAACAAGATATTAAATTATATTTTGAAGAAGATAGTGTAGTAACAAATAATGATAAAGTCAATACAATGTTAAACTGGGTTATTGAAGATTGTTACACTTTATTCATGAATGAAAATATTACATCACCATCTGCTGCTGCTACTGAATTAAATGATGAACAGTCAGAAAGTAGTGAGAGTAAAGGGAGTGGACCTATTAAAAGTTTTGAATATGATTGTAATGCAGCATTGCAAAACTTTAAAGAACAAAAAAGTGATACAAAAAATAAAACTTCATTAGGTAAACAAGTATGGGTAGAAAGAAGACAAAAACAATATGAATATTATGCTAAAGAGACTAAAGAAGAAGAAATTATTGGAGATAATGCTGGTAAACAAGAAAAAGAAAAAACAGAACCAGAATCATGTTTGATAAAAAATGGTATAAGACCTGTATCTTACTTAAAAATTTATGAATTGTTAGTTACTGGTATTTCGATAAAACAACATATGAACTTGCGTGATTTTATGATTATATGTTTTGTAGGGTGGATGCACGATGGCAAATGGGAAGATGGAATAAGAGCTTAAAATAGATAATTTTAAAAAAAAAATAATAATAATAAAATTCATACCTTTTGAAAATAAATGTTTATATAAACAGGTTAATTTTTTTTACATATTACACGTGATATATTTGTTTGAGAGAAAATAAAGTATTTTTACAAAAAAAAAAAAAAAAAAAGTTCGGTAAAAAAATTCATATAGTTCTTTTTTTTTTCCGTTAAAAAAAAATCAAATTGAAAGTAATTAACCGAAGCTCACTAAATTTGAAAAAAAAATTTAAAAAAAAAGAAAAACTTATATTTGAAAAGATTATTTTGAATATAATGATGTGTGTGTGTGTTATGAAGACTTTAATTTGATTTTTTTTGTGGGGTTACGGAAATAGTTGAACGTTTGTGTTTTTTTTTTTTTTTTAATTAATTGTTTTTTGTATTAAAAATAACTTTTATAGTGAAGAAGATAATTTTTTTTTTAATTTGAAATATGATCAAAGAGGATTATAAGAAAAGAGTTGGCTTTTTTTTGTTATTTTTTCTTATTTGAAAAATAATATGTTAAATTAGTTTATTCCTTTTCAACTCATATTTGTATATTTTGTATAGTTTATAAAGCAATAAGTAAATTTATACTTTTTGTATTTCTCTTCTTGATCTTTAAAATATTCAAAGGGTTAAATAGTTATTCTTACACAAAATATCTATCATATATTATTCATTATTCATTAACACTTTTATAATTTGCATAAAGTGAGAACATTAATATCATATTTCTTATATATAAAAAAAGAGTCTTTAAAATGTTTAAACAGCTACGGAAAAAATCAGGATAAATTTATGTAAAAATTTCAGGAAAAGAACAATTTAAAAAAAAAAAAAAAAATAGCTCAACTTTTTTTTTTTTTTTTTTTTTTTTAAAGGTTAAATAGTTTTAAATCAATTAACTTAAAAGATATAAAGGATATATATATAAGAACCATTGATAATAAATAAGATCATAATTATAGTTATTCTTTACCTTCGTTTTGTTAACTATTAATGTAGAATACCAATAAGTAATAACCGTATTGTTTTTTATTTTTTTTCCCAGTTGTTATCAGTCATAATTTTTTTTAATTAATTAAAGCAAATTTTACTTATTAATTTTTGTTCATTTAAAAATAAAAATTAAAAAAAACATAATGAATATTGCATTACTAAATTTCCATAAGGAAGATGAAGATGCAGTTAATAAACTGCAATATCAATATATAAACTCCGATTACACAGCTAACATTTCAATTACTGATACTAAAACACTTGATTTTAATATCAGTAATGATCAATATGATCAAGACATAAAAGATTTAGATTTGAATTGTGTTTTAAGTTTTCTGCAAATAAAAATTACACATCTGAAAAACTTGATAATCAAAAATATTGATAGTAGCAAGTATAATCTTTCAAAATTAAAAGTTATACTTTCAAAGATTGGTGAAATTGAGGAAATTAAAACTATTGATGATTTAGTAGACCATTCTAAACTTATATGTTTTGTTAATTTCAAAGAAAAAAAGGCAGCAAGTGACTGTTTAAAAACTCTCAATTCTTCAAACAATTATAATGAGTGGTTTGTCAACTACCATATAGAGAGACTTGAAAGAGAAAAATTGCATTATCAAGATGTTAAAGAAGATTGTAATGACCTTTTATTCAAAAAAGTTTATATTGGTTTTTCTGAAAATAAAGAAACTTCTTTAACACAAAAGCAACACAATACCAACAGCCATGTAAACCAGGCTGCAAATGATATAAAAATAGTTATTGATCCATCATCGGAAAACAATAATGGTAAAAAACTGATTGACTTCAAAGGTCTTCAAGTTTACAAAAAACTAGTATCTCTTATGAACAATAATAGTTCTGTTGATAACAAAAATGATGATAAAGCTAATTTTGTCGTGCAAAGTTTCCATTACCATCAGACTTATTGTATAATCAAATTAGACACTCATAAGCAAGCGGTTGATTTAATTAAATTGTTGGATGGAACTTCTATAAAAATAGATAATAAAATTTTTACAATGTTTTTGCACAGGGCATTTGTGTATAATAATAATGGCTATAACTCTAATTCTAGAAAAAGCAGTTATTCTAGCAGAAAAAATTCAATTCCTGGTTTTCCACATGGAAGAAGATCTAGCTTTTTTTCACAAGAAGATTTCACTGGAAGACGTTTCTCTGAATCCAATGATTCGCATGCTTACAATTCTCCAAATCGCTCTCCTTCCTTTTCTCCAGGAAGTAGATCGCCAACTTTTACTGATTCTGCTTTAGCAAATGGTTATCTCACAGTAAGTCCGGATAATACCAGTCCTCCTATGTCAATGCCAGCACCCCCACCGCCTTACTATTACGGTACACAGGTGCCTCAGCTAGATGGCAAACGTCCTGCTTTTAATGGTGTTCCGTCAGGCTCCAAATTTATATATCCGAGATATGTTACAATGTCTGTACCAATGCCATTTCCTATGATGATGCCATATGGAAACGGAAGCAGCCCGTGCTCAAAGCCAGGTTCAAATTCAAATATTGTTTTCAGAGGTGATGTACTTCCATTGACCAATAAATGGATGTATCCTATTCCTTTATCTACACAGCAACACTCCAATTTATACATTCAAAACTTACCTTTATCTTGGTCGGACGATGATTTAGTTAAATTTATCACAAGTTATTTAAGAGATTCTGAAAAAATTGAAGATCCAATGAAGGAATTAATTTCTTATAAAGTTATAACTCATAATTTCAGTAAGGATAAATCTGAAGGTTTTAGTAAAGGCTATGCTTTTGTAAGTTTTACTAATCCTTTAGTAGCAAGTAAGTGTATGAATGATTTGAATGGATTTGAATTGCCGTTGGATGAATACAAAAAGAGCAAGAGAAATATTCTTGATAAAACTACAAAGTTGAATACTGCTGAATCTGAAGAAGATAATAACTTTAATAATTGTAGAATAAAAATTAATTTTGCTATGAAAAGAGGAAAATCTTTGCTAATTGCTAAGAATGGTCCTATCAGTTACAATAAATTTTTCATAGAATGCATGGAAGAACAATTAGGTATACGTGCTTAAAATTAAAATGGCAATGTATATATATATATATAGCTTTCAAAATAAAATAAAATAAAACTTTAGAAACGAAAAAAAAATAAAATGCAAAACTTTGTATATTATTTGAAATATAATAAATATTTAATTATATAAAAAAATTTTATGTTCGTTTAAATTGGTTTAAAATTTTTATTAGATTTTTTAGTTTTAATTATTACCTGAAAATCTGGATAATTGTTGTTACGAGAGCATTTCTACCATAACTTTAAGCTCAGTTCCAGTGATTTTATGATTTATGATACGAACCAAAATGCTCGGCAAAGTAAAAGGTTGAGTGAAAAAAAAAATTTACAGTTATATACAAAGTTTCTACAATAAAATAGTATGTAAAATATTGATATATATGGATCAATTAATTTAAGCTTAACAAAACAAAATATATATAAAATTATTGAATTGTAATTAAATTATAGTTTTGTTTTATACAAAATGGCTTGTTGATATTGGTACATTGTTTAGCTACCAAGTTTCAAAAAGCTATTCAGACAAGTTGTTCACATGATCATATCTGTGTGTAATTTTCTTTATTTTTATGTTTTGTTTTGCCGACTTTAAAAATCTAAAATAAGCTAGTAAAAAAAAAACTGTAGCTTTATTAACTTAATAATATATTTGATATTTTATCTTTGAAAGAAACCAATTCACAATAAATATACATATATATATATATATATATTCAAATTTAATAAATTAAAAATTAAAATGTCTAGAGTCAAAGATTTCAAAGGATTAACCATTAATATCTCTCAAAATAATGATGCTTTAGCCGAACATTTATTTGCTAAAATTGAACCTATTGTCGCTTCTAAAAAAGAATATGAATCATTTGTTATTGCCATTTCTGGTGGTTCTTTAATCAATATATTATCAAAAATTTTCCAAAAATATAATAATAAATTGAATTTATCATCTTGGAAAATTTATTTTTGTGATGAAAGATTGGTTCCATCAAACCATGCTGACTCTAATTATGGCCAATTTGTTGAAAATGTGATTGAACCTTTAAAAAAGGCAAACATTAAAAGTTTACCTGAAATATTTCCAATTTCTGAAAATCTTTCTGATTTTAACAAAGTATCTGAAGATTATGCCTCTATTTTGCCTTCAAATAAGCATTTTGATTTGATTCTTTTAGGTTGTGGTCCAGATGGTCATACATGTTCCTTATTCCCAGGTGAAGCTCACAAATACTTGTTGGAGAATTCTGAAAATAAAACAGTTTTGCATTGTAAAGATTCTCCAAAGCCACCAAGTGATAGAATTACTTTCACTTTAAAGACTTTGTCTTGGAGTGACAGATTATGGTTTGTTGCAACTGGTGCTGGCAAAAAAGATATTTTCAAAGAAATCTTTGGTTTACAAGGTGAATCTATTAATATGAACTTGCCATGTAGTATTATCAATAAAGAATTTGAAAACAAAGTTGAATGGTTTGTTGATGATGCTAGTACTGAAGGTGGAGAATTAGCATAAAAAATATATATATTTGATTCTTATTTTTTTTTTTTCTTGCTGAAATAAATATTATTTAAAAATAACAAATATATATATAAGTATATATTTTTAAATAATCCAAAAAGTTTTAATTATATATTATACAATGTGATTATATTTTTTTTTTTTTTTTTTAAATGTATATGCATTTAGTTTATTCTTTAGAAATATCTTCAGATTCTTCAATTTTATTACATTCTCTTAAGTAATAATAACCGTCTTCTTTTAATTCTAAGAATTGAGAAACAAAAGATGGAATCTCTTGTTTATTTTCTGGATCATCATTATACAAGATGATACCATTGTCAACGGAATGGTTCTTTTCGTTTCTCTTATAGAAAAACAAGACAACTATTGACCAACAAGCATAAACTAAAGTGAAACATAAAGATGCAATGTAACCTGTTCTGAATTTAGGAGATTCTACAGTCTTCCAGGTTAAAGTTGGAATCCAACTGTAAGTAGATTGAGAGAATGAGTAAATAGCAATCCAAGTCATAGCTTTCAATTGAGGATCAAATCTCAAGAAATCATTAATAATAGACCATAGACAAGGAGAAGCAGAAACAGAGAAATATGTGGTTAAGAAAGCAAACCACTTAGCAGATGAAGAAACATTCCATTTAATCAAAATAATACAGGAAATAGCATTCATCATATTAGAGAAGAAAATAAAAGCCCACTTGCATCTAAAGAAATCAGAACCAAAAGAGCACAGAGCCACATAAGCAAAACCTAAAGCAGCTGGCAGAGTTGACAAATTGTTAACTTTGACAACAGAATATTTATTCAAAGATTTCAACCATAATGAGTAAGAACCAGAGAAAGCAGTCATATTGTTCCAGGAAAGAGTATCAAATACACACAAGATCCAAAAGAATGGAGATAAAAATAGTTTTTTCCAGTTATCCCAAGAAAAGAACTTTGGTAATTTACCCTTTGGATTATTGATAGCAAATCTTTTAGCTCTGGCTCTAGCAATCTTGATTTCTTCATCAGTCAAAAACAAAGAATAACACTTATCTGGAGTACCTGGAATTAAGAAGAAACCTAAGAAACAAGTTGGCAAAGAAATAGCAATAGCATCAATAATAAACATCCATCTCCAACCAGCAAGTCCATGCAACATATTTAAAGATTTAAAAATTCTTGCTTGTAAAAGACCAGAAGTAACACCACCTAGTAATTGACCACAGAAAAATAAAAAGACTCTAGAAGATAATTCATCTGGACCATACCAAGAACCTAAAATATATTGAGAGACAGGGTAATAAGCACCACCAAATGAATTTGCAATAAATCTATAAGCCCTGAAATCACCCAAAGAATTAGCTCTGTAACAAGCAAAAGTAAACCAAGTCCAACCTAAATCCATAATAGGTAAAACATAATGAGGAGGATATCTAGGTAAAATGTACATAAAAGGAATTTGGAAAATAATAGCACCAACACCACAAATAGAAGATGTGTAAACATAATCATTCTTTACCATCTTCAAATCTTCTTTCATACCAGAAATATAAGCAGAGGTGTACGCGTTTGAATCAACAGATTTAGACCAACATAACATTAAAAAATATAAACCAATTAATAAATCCAATTTGAAAAGTAAAGTCTTTTCAGCTTTGGAGTTCGTAACTCTTGAAGGATATAAAAACTTGAAAAGATTGAAAGAAGTAAATCTTGAAATTCTATCTTTAGAATTCATTCTGTACTCAAACTCATCAAAGAATTTTTTGAATTTGTTTCTTCCACTCTCATTTCTTAATTCATAAGAACGGTTAGTCATCAAAGTAACTTCTTTACCACTTTCTGTAGAAACACAGATTGTATCACGGATTTTATGATCTTCAGCAAAAGCTTCTCCTTCACTAACTTCAACAGATTTTTTTTCTTCATCAGATGAGGAGAAGTTGTTATGGTCAGAAGAAGTTGCTATGGTAGTTTCAGCTTGACCATAGTATCCCTCAACTGTTCTTAATTTGGGAATAAAAGCAGCCATTTTTTGATTTTTAATGTATTATATGAATAGCTTTATAATATAGTTTGGTTTTTATATGTTTTTTTCTTTAATAGAATATTATATTATTAATATTTAATAATATAGAACAAAATAAGAATAAGAATAATTTAAAAAATGAGAAAAGAATAGTCCCTTATATACATCTTTAAAAAAGAGAAAATAAAATAGTTTAATTTTAAATCAACAAAAAAAGAAATTCAACAACTTGATTTGACTTTTTTAAAAAAGAAACTAAAAACTATGACTTCGTATTTTAATTTTATTGCAACTCTTGGGTTTTTCTTTTGTTTTTAATTATTAATTATCAATTTTTTAACGATATGCGGTAGTTATTGCCTTTTTTTCATGGAAGTTATTATAAAATTCCCTATTTTGCACCAAAAAAAAATTTTTTTGAATTTTTAACAAAAGAAATTTGTCCATTTTTTAAAAAAAAAAAAATAAAAACAATGATATTTGCAAAAAAAAAATTGTTACTATTTGCCCTTTGAGTCATGTCGTAATGACTAAGTTTTGGTTTAACTCCGGTAGTCATTGTTTTTTGAGTCATCTTTAAAATTAGATGATTCAATCTAAAAAAGTAAGTCACAAATATAAAATATTTTTTGCAAGTCTAAAAATAAAAAGATAAACTAACAAAAGCTGATTTTTTAATTCAACAAAAATTTCTCTGTTTATTCTTTTTTAACGTTTTGTAGACATATTTCTTCATTTATAAACGTTTAAAAAATTCAATTTCTTCTCACTTATATTAATGATGTTAAAAAAATTTCATTAAACAAACAGTTGAAAACTAATCATACATATATGTATATAGTTTTTTTAATCTATAAATGTATTTTTTTTAATTATATTAGTTTCCAAAAGAGATTAATTTAAAATAGCTTGTTGTTAACTCATACACTAATGAAATATTTAAAAAAAAAAAATCTATTGGTTCAAATGTTTAATTATATATATTATTATCATATTCATTTAACCGATATCGGTAATACAAAGAAACATAACTTTAAAAAAAAAAAAAAAAAGTTTCAAATTTTCAATAGCGTTAATAGGCGCTTAAAGTGTCGCTTAAATTTGCCAAATTAAGATACTCTTATCAGGATTATTGTTAGCAAATAAAAACAAAAAAAAAAAATTTCAACTTGATAACTTATCATTTACTGAAATTGATTTAGGTTTATGTGTTTTTTTTTTTCCAGTTTATATATACATTAAAATGAAAAATAAATTGCTATTAGAAATTTTTGCACAAATGAAAATAAAAATAAAACATATCTTCGCTTCAGTTTTTTTTAAAAAAAAAGACCCTCTTATCATGTTTAAATTATAATATCTGGTAAGGTACTTCGCCTAGAAGTATTATTCTATTTTTACCTCTTTAATTTCGTATTTACATGTCGCTTAAAATATTGATCTCTTAACAATCAAGAAAGTAGATAAGTTTTATTTTTTAATTTTTTTAAAAAAAAACTTTAAATCTAACTAATCCTATGAGCAACAAATGTATATAAGATAATACCTTATATGCATTTAACCTTCATTTTTGTTTAGCTTCTTTCTTTCTTTTTTTAATTCTTAAATAAACATGTTGTTATAAACAAACCCAAGAAAGGTTATAATTTTTGTGTTTATATATTATATAAAGCAAAAAAAACTATTATAATATTTAATTAAATGTCTAACACATCAAATAGCTCGTCACTTGTTGATGAAAAACAACAATCTCAACTTAAAATAACAACAACTGCAGTTGCTGGTGTTGATAACAATCTGCAGTATCAGCTCTCAACTTTTAAATCGGCAAATGGACATAACATTAATGTTATAAGATCCCAAGATAGACAGTTAGCTTTAGAGCAATTAGGTTATAAGCAAGAATTAGAAAGATCATATTCATATTTTGATTTATTTGGTGTTGCTTTCTCTATTATGGGTCTATTACCATCTATTTGTGCTATCTTTACTCAATCAACTTCTGCAGGTGCTTCTTCATCCTGGGGTTGGCTTTTCACTTCATTTTGTGGTATATTACCTGTTGGGATTGCTTTAGCTGAGCTGGGTTCAGCTTTTCCATCTGCATCTGCTGTCTACTTATCTGCTTGGAAATTTGCTCCAGAAAAATATAAAGATGTTTGTGCTTATTCTGTCTGTGTTTTAGATTCTATCGCTCTATCAGCTGGTGCTTGTTCTGTCTTCTTTTCTGCATCAGGTCAAATTTTGTCATGTGTCCAAGTAGCAAAGCCTGACTTTGTAGCTACACATGGTAAGAAATATGGTGTTTATGCAGCTATCATTATTTTGGGTGCCTTTTTTGGCTCTTTTTCTGGTTCTATTTCTACAAGAATCCAGCAAATATCTGTTTACTTCAACACTTTTTTACTAATATTGGTCTTTATTGCTTTACCAATAGGTACTAAACATAAAAACATTCCTTTCAATGATGGTAAATTCTTGTTTGGTAATGCTGAAAATTATTCTAATTGGTCTATTGGAGGTAATTGGATTTTGAATGCTTTAGTTCCTGCTGCTTGGACCATTTCAGCTTTTGATTCACCAATACATATGTCTGAAGAAGCTATTTATGCTCCAAGAAATATGAAGAAACATGTTTTGTTGGATCCAAAAGCTTCTCCAGCTGCTTTTGGTATTATTTTGTCAATTTCTGCTTGTGGACTTTTAGGTTGGTTAATGTTGATTTGTTTGTATGCTTGCATGGGTCCATCTGTAGATGCGATTATGAATAGTTCTTATACTTCCATTGTCACTCAAATTTTTATGAATTCTTTAGGTCAAAAATGGACAATTGCAATTATGTCTTTGATTGCTATTGGTTGTTTCCTAATGGGTATCTCGGCAATTATGGCTACAAGTAGAAACTTTTATGCACTATGTAGAGACAGAGTTTTGCCACCATTTTTGGCTGATTGGTTAGCTGTTGTTGATAAAAAAACAAATACGCCAATAAGAGCTATGTACGGTACCTGCACTGTCTCTTTATTGTTAGGTTTGTTGATTTTTCAAGACCAAGGTGCTAATTCTTTATTCACTATTGCAGTTGCTGGTTTCTACATGGCTTTAGCTATTCCAATGTTTTTAAAAATAACATATGCTAGAAAGACTTTTGATAAAGGACCATTCTATTTAGGTGATAAATTATCTTTTTGTGTTAACTTGGTAGCTGTTGGATATCAAGCTTTTATGATTGTTTTGATGATGATTCCTTCAGTAAATCATCCAGATAAAGGAGAAATGAACTACACTGTTGTTTTCACTTTTGGTATTTTAGCTTTAGCCTTGTCTGGATATTATATGTTTATGCATAAGTACTTTAAAGGTCCAAGATCTAATCTAACTGATGATGAATACTTAGAAGCTGTGGGTGAAGAAAATGCTGGTATAGATGCCATTTTTTCAGTTGAAGCTAAAGAATAAAATAAAAACTGAGGCATAACTAATATATATATATACACTAAAAATTACCTTTATCTGGTAATAATCGTAAAAGTAAAAAAAAAATAAAAATTATATACTAATGGGTTTAATATATGTTACTTTTTTTATTAACATTTTAATAAAATAGAAAAGAAAATTTTGTTCTTTTGTTAATGTTTCTATTGACAGGTTACACGTTAAAGCAATCTTGTATGTATATAATTGTATATTCTTTATGTATCGATTTATGCTATGTGTGTTTAGTGACTGTTTAAAAATTTGGGGTAATAGTTAAAGTGAAAAGACGGTTACCATGACTTTATGTTCTGTATTCAAACATTTTAGAATATCTTGCTTAAGAAGTTCCACCAAGAGAAAGTGCCGAATAAAGTGGTTTCACGCGCTCATAAAATATACACACGGAGTTTTTACAATAAATAAATAATAATGATGAAAACACTATAAAGACATAAACCTTAAAATAAATATAATTAGTACATTATAATAAAAATGATTCTAAACAGGTAAAATTTCTTGTGAATATAAGGACATAGATTTGCTACCTATTTCTGAGTATATCACATGATTTAATGTAAACATCATGTCTTAACATATACTATTTATTTGGTTAGTTTCGTATATAACTTATACATTATTTTAATTTTTTTTTATCTATTAAACCTTAGAAAATTATTCTTTCCTGAACTATATATATTTAGGAGATTGTTGACTTTCTTTGAAAAAGAATTATTTTTTAATCATTCACTTATCCTCAGGTCACGATTCTATTATTATCATACAATAATTTTCGTGTTTTTTTTTTGTTTTTTTTTTTAAAATTTTTTTTTTTTTTTTTTTTTTTTTTCGTCAAAATGAAATAAATGCTTTTTTTGTTAAAAAAGAGAAAGCCAAATAAAAAACCAATTGCACTTAATTGTATTACATATATATATATATATACCACTTTTAATAATATGAATCAAGAAGACAATTTTACTGAATTAAACAACCAAGCTTTGATTCTTTTAAGACAAAATAATAAAGATAGTCAAGATAATGAATCATATATTAGAAATCAAAAAGAATCACAAAATAGAGAGGGAATGTTGGAGTTTTTGAAAAGACAAAGGCTAAAGATTAATAAAGAAAAAAGAAATTTTGACACTTTATCGTCTCAAATATCTCAAAGAACAGGTTTAAACTTGAATCCTAAAAAGCTATATACAACAAGAAAAAGAAGAAGAAGAAGATCTAGTCAAACAACAACATCTAGTCTCAGTAGAGAGTCTATCACAAATAATAATAGTAATAGAGAAAATAACCATGAAAAGGCACTTTTAAAAGGTCTTACTCCATCAGAGCGAGCTTTAAGAGAAATTATGAAATATCAATCCACAACTGATTTGTTAGTTGCTAAAATTCCTTTTGCTAAGATAGTTAAACAGATCACTGATCAATACACTCTTTCAGATAATTCATCTGAAAATTATAAATGGCAGAGTATGGCTCTATTGGCTTTACAAGAAGCGAGTGAAGCTTATATTGTAGGGCTTCTTGAGCATACCAATTTGTTAGCTATACATGCTAAACGAAGCACAGTTATGAAAAAAGATTTGCAATTAGCTAGAAGAGTTAGAGGTTTTCAATAGGTTAAATTAGTTTGTAATATATAATGGGTAATAATATATACTTTTTTTATTTTTCTTTTTTTAATATACATATATGTTTACATGCTCTAACTTATAATTCAACGGTGATGTGGAATAAATACTTTCATATCTTGTTTTGTATTGGTAAATATTTTTGAATCAGTCACTATACTATCATCGTTTATTGGCATTAGTGATTTTCTTTTTTGTTTTTTCTCCTTCATCTTCATTACAGCTTCTGTCAGTATTGTCATATCACCTGTCTCTTTACTAGGAGTATATTTCTCTTGTTCTTTTTGTCGTAGATTCATATTACTGTTATTATTATCAAAGTTATGATTCTTTGGGTTTTGAGTAAACACTTGTTGTACTAGTGATTTCGGTTGGATCATTGAATCACTATTAATGCTCTCATTTTTTTTCTTTAATTCCAAAATAGTCCTCTTTTCAGTATTTTTTTCGTAAGATTCTTTTTCATCAGGTTCTTCTTCTGAGAGAAATAAATGTTCTTCTCTCTCTGGTACAACTGGTTTTTCATTTTTATAAAAAAATATTTGCTTTCTGTTTTTCCAATTAACCCCTTCTATGCTTCCTACGCTTCTCATCATATCTTTAATAGGATCATTTTCATTTTTGACAAACTTAACATTACTCTCTCTTGAATGTGCATCACTACTTGAAGATCTGCTAGAACAGTTATTAACTTTAGCCACATCTTTTAAAGTCTCATTGTTTGTAATAATGCCTGATGAAACAGAACTTTGTCTCAACGGTTCCATTGATAAATCTCTCATGGTGACTGTTAATTCATTCATATGGTTTGTTTTTAAAACAGTAGTCTCAGGTTCTTCATATTTGTTATCGTAAAAAGTATTTGTTCTATTTGCTATTTGGGCTAAAGTATAATTATTTTCTACATCTGTCTTATTAATTATGTGAGTTGTAGTATAATTTAATCCTAAATCAAAACTAGGATTTTCATAATTGTTAGTTTGATCATAATCCCTTTGTTTTATATCATTAAAATTACTATTTTGGTTTGTTTTTTTATAAAAATTTGACTTTCTTTCTGTTTCGTGATGTATAAAATGAGGATCATCTAAAACTGAATGCTGATTAAATTCTGGAATGTTTTTGTAATTTCTTTCTTCTTCTTCAAAAGGTTTTGAAAATTGAGAAGCATAATTTTGTTTTTGTTGGTCAATTTGAGGAGATTGATTTAAATCAGTTCTTTCATTTTCAATAGATGCTCCTTCCAAAGCTACATATTTTGACCCAAATTTATAGGAGGCCCATTCTAAATCTTTGTTAAAATCATATTTTATTATTTTAAATTTGAGAGATTCAAGATCATGTAATCCCTTAGTTAATAAATCATCCAAGCCTTTACCTAAATTATCATTGATAAGCTTCAAAAAAAATTGATATTTATTAAATTGTTCTTGCTGAAGAACAGCAGTCACAGTAATCCAATTTTCTTTATAGTTTTTAGTTAAACATTTATATTCTGTTGTAGAGACATAAAGCTCACTTTTTAAATTAATAACTACATCTTTTTGCTTCTCTTTTTCTTTTAATAATCTATGTAATTGTTTTTCACCAATACCTGGACCACTTCCAGTTTGTAAATTTAATTCACATTCTCTCAATTTTACAAGGGAATAATTTATTTTTTCATTCTTTCTAAAGATTATTTGATTTAAATTTAGTAATTCATCTTTGAGTTTATGTAATTTTTTCAAGTTTAAAAGAAGATTTCTGTCAATTGTTGGTTGTAAATTTTTTAAATGATATAAAACTTCATTTTCTAGAATCTTGTTAAACTTGGCTTCATTAGTAACATTTTGTTTAAGTAACTGCATTATTGGTTCATGGACAGTTTGATTCCACCCTTGAGGAATAGTATCATCATTAACAAAAGATTTTTGATATTTAGCAATTAAAGCTGCATTTCTTTTAAGGCTAGTCTTGTTTAATTCAGATATATCTTTCAAAAAACTGTACATGTTATTTATGTATGAGGATGATTTATTTATAAATAAATCTAGTTGCTTTAAGCCATTAAAATTAATTGCAGTAATACTATTTTCTTCAGTTAAAGCTTGTTCAATGTTAAGATCATAAAAATTATTGGTAAAGCTGTACTTGTTATTGAAAGAATCTGGCATTTTTTTTTATTGCAACAAAGTCACTCAAAAAAGAAAGAAGGAAAAGATATATATATAGATATTTTTATGGTTTAGTTTAATTTTATTTTATTTTTTAATTGATTTTTTTTTAAAAATTATAAATTTATATAAACAAATAAAGGTAGAGTTTCTCTGCAGTATTGAATTAGTTAAACCATCATTAAAATTTTCTGTTTATTTTATTTTTAAATAAAATAGCAATTGTTTACGTATAAACTTCCTAAAAGGGAAATGCTTCTTCTCTTGACTCAATAGTACATCTTTTTATCAAAAGCCGATTATTATGATGTTCGGGTAACAAATTGGTTGTATCGCCCCTAAAAAAAAAAATTTTTTTTTTTCTTTTTCCCTTTTTTTTTCTTTGTTTGACCGAAAAAAAAAGTGTTTCAGGTGAATTTTTAGTTTTTTTTCCTTTCCCCTGACGTTTGTTTGTCCTGTTTTACCCTTTGTTTATTGGAGGGAAGGAAAAAAAAAATAAATAAAGTTAAAGGGAAATAAATTTAATTAAAAATATTAATAAAGAAAAGAATTTAAAACTTATTTAATTATTATTTTTAATCGTTTTTATTTTAAAAAACAATTAATTAACACTAATAAAAACCATCAAGAATTATAAGACTAAAAAAAATAACCAGATTTTGAACCATATATACAAAAGGAAATAGTTAAATGTCATTAATTTCAACATTACAAAGAACAGATAGTGTTCAAGAAAGTGAGCAGCAGCAACCTGTTTCAAAAAGAGTTCCATCTGTTTATCAACAAGATGGAAAGCCTCTGTCCAAAGAAGCATTGTACAGATACAAACTAAAATACAATAACTTTCAAATTCAAAACACAAATTCTGAAGACCAAGAACAAGAATTACAAGCTAAAAGAATTAAAAATGGTAACATTGCTGCCAAATTAGCTGTACAAAATACAGCCTCTGAAAAAGAAAACTTATCAGAGATTGCATCCAAGAGAAATTCTCCAGAAGAACACTATAAAAGATTATTAGTTCATCCAAATGCTTCTCAAATTGCAGCCACAAGATCCCACAGTTTAGTTAGCAAAAAATCAGTTTCTCCAAAAGTCAAATCTGCTACCAATAACACCAGTTTATTTTCTCATGATAGTTTAGTTAATGCTGCTAATAAAGCTGCTAATAAGAGTCAATATCAAGTTGGTAGAAATGGAAGTTTGCAAACTTCTGCTATTAGTTCAAAGAAAATGGATTTATCCAAATTGAAAACTGTTGCTTCTGATGAAGATGTTAAAAACTCTGTAGTAGAAAATAAAAAATTCAATTTATCAAAATTAATGCCACAAGCTATCAAGAATGCTGAAAATTTTGAATCAAAAAGAAAAATATCTAATATTCCAATCCCAATCCAAGGTTTAAAGACAAAGCACGAATTTGATCCATTGGTTCAATCAAAGTATGAAATTGATAGTTTAACAGTTTTGGCTTCAAAGTTAGCTGATGAAAGAGTCTTAGATTCAGTTAATAGCATCAAGAGAGGTAAGAATGATGAAAAGGCTTTATTCACTAATGAGGAGTGGAATAAAATTGCTGTTGAATTAGTTATGCAAAACAGAGAACAAATTTTAAATGATTTGAAAGATAAGCAAACATCTTATGAAAGTCAAGCAGCTCCAGAATCAGTAAAAACTGGTAAAAATGGTAGAATTTACAAACTTGGTGACATTGGTGCCAAAGGTAAACCAGATGCTGTAATTTCTTTAGGTAATGGTTTAACTTTAACTCAAGGAGAAGTTACCAAATTAGCAAGCAAATTAATGTTGCCATTGTTGAGTACCATTGATACTGATACAAAGAGACAATTAATTAAACAAGCAGAAATCAATGAAGATAAAAAGACTTACAAGGTTGAAACTGTTATTTATAAGGAAGACACTCAAAGACAAGGCAAAAGAGAGAAGGCTAGAGAAACTTATGAAAAGAAACAACAAAGAGCAGAAGATAAGTTAGAATCTCAAAAAGAAAAGTTGGAAAGAAAGGGTGAAAAAGTAGATATGTCAGCTGTCTTACAACAAATCAAGGATCAAAATGATTCCATTAAAAGCAATTTAGAAAAAATTGATGTTATTTCAATTGATCAAGCCAAACAAAATGCTAAAATTAATGAATTGAATACTGGCTTAAATGAAGTTGAAATAGTTTTGAAAGAGTTGCATGGTGAATTAGAAAAATTATCTGAATCTGAAAAGTCTGATACTATTACACCAAAAGAAATCCAAAAGAACAAGTACTCTTATCAATTAGTTTCTTCTAATATTTTCAAGCATGAAGCTCAAAAGGATTCATTATTAGCTTCCTTATCTTTAGAAAAATCAAGAATAGAGGATCTTACTCAAAAAGTTACTTTATTGGAATCATCTAACGATCACTTGCAATCTAGCATTGACTTAAACTTGAAAAAGATTGATCATTTGAAAGGTTTGGGTAAATCTGATAAGGAAAAGAATGAATTATTGGCTAATTTAAGAAGAGAAAATCAAATCAATTTAAGATCTAAGCAAATCTTTATTAGATCTCACTTTAACAAGAACTTGGATGAAATTATTGCTTTAGTTAAAGCTGAAGATGATTCAGACGTAAAGAAAGCTTCTGAAGAAGATCAAGCTAAATCCTTAGAAAGAAGTGAACACAAACACTTCTTGAAAGATGTTAATGATGCTTTAACTGAAAGAAAGGCTTTGAGTAATGTTAAATCTGCTGGTGAAAAAAGTGAAGAAAATAAGGAAACAGACTTAGTTGAAAAGACTGAAGAGCCAATTAGCAATGAGGCAGTTGAAACTAAAAAGGACAATGCAGACTTGGAGCTAGCCAGTAATAATATTACTGAAGATGATGAAGAAGAAGCTGACAATACTAGTGAATTAGTTCCACCAACTTTAAGTCCTGAAGAAAATGGAAGTAATTTTAAAGAAGTTTTATAATTATTAATAAAACGAAAAAATTAAAAAAAAATAAAATAAAAATTCTTAAACATATTTTACTAATCAAGAACTAAATATATATATATATATATATTGTAGTGTGAGTAATAAATAAAATGTATATTAAAGTTAAAAATAGACTAACACCAATTTTTATTCAAAGAAGAAAGAAATATGACCCTCTAGTAATTGTTTGGTTCTAGATTTAAAAAAAAAGAAATTAGTATATTTTTATTACTACTCTTAAAGCATATCCTTTTTATTCTCCTTTTTTTTCTCTCCTTTTTTTTTCTCTCTCATACAATAAATTATCTCAAAAGTAAAATCAGATTTATTTGAAATTTACTCGTGCCATTTTATAAATTTATAAATATATATTTTTAAGTCAAAAAAAATATATATATATTTTAAAATTTTTCTTTTTTCTTAAATGTAATATTATAATCATACCCAAGCACCAATATGGAAGAATATATTACTAATAATAAATATATTGTAAAATACCAACGTAAAAAACAAGAGCTCGGAGCTAATTTACAAGCAAAATTAAACTCAAACAAGTATGTTGTTAAATATTGGTCATGGATAATGAAGTTTTTCCCAAGTACAACTTTATTAGTTTCTATAGCTTTTATGGATCCCGGTAATTTCTCTACTTCCATTACAGCAGCTAGTTCTTTTCAATATAAACTTTTATTTGGTATCATTGTCGCAAATTTTTTTGCTGTTATAATTCAATCTTTAAGTTGTAAACTAGGTGTTGTTACAGGTTTAGATTTAGCTCAAAATTGTAAAAAAAACTTACCTAAATGGATGAATGTTATTTTGTTTTTAGCTGCGGAAATAAGTATTGTAGCCACTGATATAGCAGAGGTTGTAGGTACCAGTTTTGCTTTGAAAATTTTATTTAACATTCCTCTAGTCTGGGGCTCTGTAATCACAGTTTTTGATACATTACTTGTGCTTCTGTTTTATAGTAGAGATAGTAAAAACATGAACCAAATTAAATGTTTTGAAATTTTTGTTTCTCTTTTTGTTATTGCTACTGTGATTTGTTTTATTTACCAATTAAGTACAATCCATGTGCCATCTCAAAAAGTTTTATGGGATGGATTTGTTCCTCATTTCAAACTTTTTGCTAATAAAGATTATATTTATCAGTTTATTTCCATTATTGGTGCCACTGTCATGGAGTCTGCTATCTTTCTTGAAACTTCATGTGTAACTTTTAAAGTTCAAAACTATGACTACTTGAAAACAGGTCAAATTCAAGAAAGACCATCTTTTAGTGCAGTAAAAGCTATCTTAAAGAATTCAGTATTAGAGCTAGTTATAGTTTTGTTTTTTGTTGCTTCTTTTATTAACTGTTCTATCTTGATTGTTGCAGGATCAGCTATTTATAACACACCTGAAGCTGAAAATGCCTCTATAGTCACTTTGTATAATGTCATGTGTGCATCTATTTCTAAAGGCGCAGGAACTGTCTTTGCGTTATCTATTTTGTTTTGTGGTTTTTCTTCTTCTTTCATTACAACAATGTGCAGTGAAATTATAACTACAGGTTTCTTGGATTTGAAAATAAAGCCTTGGCTTACAAGATTGATTACCAGAGTTGTTGCAGTAACACCAGTAATTGTCATTGCTGCTTTAGTTGGTGAGAATGGTATGACTGCTGTATTGAATTTATCTCAAGTTATATTATCTTTATTATTGCCACTAGTTAGTGCACCATTAATCTATTTTACCAGTTGTAAGAAATATATGTGTGTTTTGAGAGATAATTCAGATGAAAAGGGATCTGTCATTTTAGGTAAAATTGACCAGGGATCAAATGGAGCTGGTGGTAATGATGAACTAATGAATGAGAATGAACTAAAAGTAACTGAAGTTATAGAGATTAATGAAGAGCCATTGGAAAAAGCAAGTGGATTTTCAAGAGTTTATTATAACAACGGATGGATTTTATTAATTGTTTCTGGAACTATATGGTTCATAATTTCAGGTTTGAATATATATATGGTTACTCAATCAATGAATAAAGAATCTTTAGGATTTTAGATTTAAATAAAATAAAATAAAAAAATCTACTTATGTAAATATATATCTATATTGATAAAAATGAAAATTCATAGATTTCTTTACTTTTAAAGATAAAAATAGTGAATAATCAAGTTGAAAAAAGCATAACTTTAGTACTGTACCACGTGATATGTTGTAAATATTGAGATTTAACGGTAGTAAAAAAATCAATAATCAAAAGAGAAAATATCATTAAAAAAAAAAAAAAGGGATAAAGAAAAGATAATTGGATTTTTTTTTTTTAAAAAAAAAAGGCACCAATTTATCAATCCAAGCAAAGGCAATAATAATAACAATAATTCAACAAATGTTTGAATACATTAGTATTAATGCCAAAAAGGCAATTAAAAAATTAGAAAGTAAAAAAGAAAGAAGGCAATTGCTGGTATATACCTTAATATTTTCAATAATCTTAGTTTTAACAATAATAACTTTTTTAGCACCAAACTCTAAAAACACTTTCCCAGATTATTCTAATGACTGTAAATCATATGAAGAACTACCGTTACTTTTCAATAAATCATACGATAAAATTCTCAATGACGATGATTATAAATTAAAGATAGTTGATAAATTGACTAATGCAATTAAAATTCCAACAGTAGTTTATGATTCCTTTGGTCAACCAGATCTAAACTGTTCATTATCAGATGATCCTGAATATTCTGAATTTCAAAAATTTCATGAATATTTAGAAAAATCTTTTCCATTAGTCCATAAAAATTTGAAAAAAGAAATTGTAAATAAAGTCGGTTTAGTTTATACTTGGACTCCGGATATTGAAACAGATGCTAAGCCATTATTATTGATGGCACATCAAGATGTTGTGCCAGTTGAGCCTAGTACTATTGACAAATGGACTTATCCACCATTTGAAGGTCATTACGATGAATTAACAGGAAAAATTTATGGAAGGGGTGCTCAAGACACTAAATTGTTTTTGATTGCTCAATTTGCTACAGTTGAATTATTACTATCTGAAAAATATATTTTGAAAAAACCATTGATCTTAGCTTACGGTTTTGATGAGGAGAAAGGGGGTGATTTTGGTGCCCAATTCATTGCAAATTTTTTGTTTAAGAGATACGGTGAAGATGGTATTGATGCATTATTTGATGAAGGACCAGGAATTGCACAATTGGATGAAAATACTTTTATTGCAGCACCAGGGGTTGCTGAAATGGGTTACTGTGATGTTTATATTGAATTGGAAACACTTGGTGGACATTCCTCAGCACCAAATCATTGGGAGCAAGAAACTACGGGTATTGGTATAATGTCAGAGATTAATTATTTATTAACAGAAGATCAATTTAAAATATCTGTCTCTAAAGAGAATCCGGTATTGAATTTCTTACAATGCAATGCAAAATATAATCCTGAGTCTTTGGACCCACGTATCTTGAAGTCTGTTAAATCAAACTCTTTAATCCGATTCAAAAATGCTATACAAACAACAGATGACAGATTCACTTTCAAAACTACCCAATCAATGGATGTAATAAAAGGGGGTGTTAAAGCCAATGCTATGCCGGAAAATGTTGTCAATGTTATAAACCATAGAATCGATATTCAATCCTCAATCTCAGAGACTGTTAATCATGATTTGAAGCATATTATAAATGTTGCTGAGAAATATAACTTAGGTGTATCTGTAGATTGGTTTAATAATGGTGAGTTGGAAATAATAAAGAATGAAACAAGTTTAGGCAATTTCAACATTAAAGTTGTTGGTGGTTTGGAACCTATTGGAAGAATACCTTATGATTCATTTTACGACATGGTAGCATCAACATGTGTTACAGTTTATAGTGATCCAATCTTTAGAAGTAGTGAAAACAAAGTTGATATTTTATTTGAAGGAACAATGACTCCAGGAAACACAGATTCAGTATACTATGCAATGAAAAACCTTGTAAATGGAAGAGTGTATAGGTTCTCTGGTGCTTTGATGGAATGGGATAATGAGCATACAGTTGATGAATGGAGCAGTGATAAAGCACTAATGACCTCGCATGCTTTTGTCTACTCCTTAATTGTGAATTTTAATGAGTATTATTGAGTATTTGAATGTTAATATAGGATTAAGTTGTAATTTAAAAGTTTAAAAAAAAAAATAAAATATAATATAATTTTTTAAAAAAAAGGTGTATATATTAAAATGTATATACTCAAGCCACACTGTAAACAAACTCATTGAAAATTTCTTTTTCCTATTTTTTTTACTTAAAACAAACAAAAAATAAATTATAATATTTTAAATATGACGTACGCTCTTTTACATATATTTATTTTTTTAGTAGCCCCGAAAAATATACAAAAAATTTAAAAATAGTTACAAAAATCTCCGGATGCATTAAATATTTTTTTTTTTTTTTTATATTCTCCCTTGTTTTTTTTTCTTCTTCCTTACAATAAAAATAAAATATATATATAAAAGAGATTTATCCGAGAAGACATAGGTGCGGAATTTTTGTTATATATTATATTATGAAAATAATAAAGTTAAATTACATGAGAAAGAAAGTATATATTTAATTTTTTTTTTCTGTTCTTCATTTAATTTTCTATTTTATTCATTTTTTTGCTTTCTAAAATCGCAACTTAATTGTTCCTATTTTAAATATCTTTTTTCTTTTCTTTTTAAACTGTTATTATCAATATCAAAGTAATATATATATATATATTTATAATTTGAATAGCAATTAACAATGGAGAAGTAGAACGGGAAACCAAAGAAGAAGAAAAATCTATAAAATCTTTTATTAATAAGCATATAAAACATTTTCTCTTTTAAAACAAAAAAAAAAATTTTCCTTGGTTATATCGTTAAATATACATAAGAATATAAATGTTTTTAATTACGCCATTATTTAATAAAGTTGCAACTTTTATTCATAAACATCCTAAAAGACTGTTTTTATTTCCATGGTTTGGTTTAATCTTTTGGTATGCAATGCTTATATCTATGTTAGCCTACTGGGGTGCTGATGGAAGACCTATTTGGCATTGGCTTTACGGATGGGATATGACTCCTAAACAATTTAAAGATCAATATGGGAATGTAGGTTTAATTTACATTAGTGATATTGGTGCTACAAAAATGCAGGGTGTCTTTATTAGTTTAAGTTGCACTCAAGGTATAGTTTATTGTTTGACTGTCTTAGTATGGTATGTCATAGATTACACAAATAAAGATGATTTCTTGAGCTTTAGTGAGCAAAAAGAAATTGATACTTCTTCTTCAAGTGAAGAGATATCTGAAGAAGTGAAAATTGAAAAAACCAAACATTTCTTCAAGTTTTCTCAGCATGAAAAAAATTTAATCTTTGCTTCTTTAGCTTGTTGTTGTATTGGATCTCTAGGTATCCTATTTTGTTCTATTTTTAATACAAGAGACTTCCACCGTGTTCATCTAAGTATGGTTGGTGTCTTTTTAGCTGGTATGGCTATAAGTGTAATTTTAACAGGAACAAGTTTTATCTTAACAGGTAAGAATCAATACAAAAGAGAAAATAATACTGATGACCATTCAGTAGGTTATAAATTCTGGACTAAAATTTATTACCAAAAAATGTTTGCCAACACTTGGTTAGTTTCAGGTATTGCTAAACTTGTTTGGGTTATTATGGCTATTGTATGGGCAATCTGTTTTGGTGGTGTTAGTACTAATGATATAAGTGCAGTATTCGAATGGCTATTAGCTTTCTGGTACGGTATCATATTTGTGATTTGGAGTATTGATATGTATATTCACCGTAGTTTAAGTGAAAAAAATACAGCTTAATATTTATAAAAAATATAAGCTTATCCTTTTTTTGATCTAAAAAAAAAAAAAAAATTAAAAAGAAGATAAGAAAGATATAGTAAGTTTTCTATATTTTCTTTTTTTTTTTTTGACATATACAATTCACTTTTTTATATATAGAATATCTTTCTTTTTCCCACAATTTACAATAGAATAATAATAATTCTTTTTCAACTTTCATGTTTCAACATTTACATAAATTGGTCATATCATATTATTTAAATATATGTACGTAATAGAATCTCCTGTTTATCTATCAAAATATCTATTTTTTTTTTTTTTGCTTGAGATGATCTTATTTTATCTTAAATATCGAAAGAGATATTTTAAAAAAAAATAGTAATAATAGATTAAATATCATTCTCTTAAAATCATAATAGTTTCAAACAAAACTATTCATCAATCACGTTTCAAAAAAGTCACAAGTCTGTACAACAATTCTCAGATATCGGTGTTACAGATACCTTTTTTTTTTTAAAAAAAAAACTGAGTATTAAATTAGGTTATTTATTACTAAAGTAGTCGCGTCGTTTATTAAAACAAAAAAAAACCGTCTAGATAAAACTCGTGGGTTTGATATACAAGATTAAATTCAAAAGCAAAAAAAAAAAAAAAAAATTATCGCGAGATTTTTTTTTTTGGTTATACCCACATAAAAGCCTTGTAAAAAATTAGTTTCGCGTATCATGATATATATTTTTTTTTTTTTTTTTTGAGGCTTTGACAAATTTCATTTTTTTTTTCACTATTTTTTTTTTTTAAAAATTCGACTATTTAAAGAATTAACATGATATTTTTAATAGCTTTTCTCTTTTTTGTTTAAAAAAATATATGTATTAAAGGGTATTTCATTATTTCTTATCTTTTTTTTTGTTTTCATGCATAACTTTATTTTAAAGAAAAGTTTTGTATTTATATATATATATTATTTTAAAACCTGTGGAACATAAATTCTATATAAAAATAAATTTTTTAAAAAAATGGTTAACCCAACTCCAAGTAAAGCTGCTGCTGCAGAATTAGATAACTTAGCTCTAAACTCTGCTATTAAAAAAGATTTAAACACTGTTGTTGAAGAAGGTACTAACGCAAACATCGCTATTGGTGGAACAAAGGAAACTGCTGCTTTGGATGCTAAGTTAATGGATAGAGCTAAATCTGTCGAAAAAAATATTGCTAAAGCAGTCTTAGCTCATGAAGAATTTAAAAAGAACCATGCTGTCCACAGACATCAATTGAAAGAAACTGAAAAAGATGAAGTTCTACTTGTTGAAAACAAAAGAAGATTTGTTTTATTCCCTATAAAATTCCCTGAAATTTGGGAAGCTTACAAAAGGGCTGAAGCTTCTTTTTGGACTGCTGAAGAAATTGATTTGTCAAAGGATATACATGATTGGAACAATAGAATGAATGAAAATGAAAGATTTTTCATTTCTAGAGTTTTAGCATTTTTCGCTGCCTCTGACGGAATTGTTAATGAAAATTTGGTCGAAAACTTCTCTGCTGAAGTTCAAATTCCAGAAGCTAAGTGTTTCTATGGTTTCCAAATCATGATGGAAAACATCCATTCCGAAACCTATTCCCTTTTATTGGACACCTATGTTAAAGATCCTAAAGAAAACGAATTTTTGTTCAACGCTATTGAAACTATTCCGGAAATTAAAGAAAAAGCTGAATGGGCTATCAGATGGATCCAAGATAAGGATGCTTTGTTTGCTGAAAGATTAGTAGCCTTTGCTGCTGTTGAAGGTGTGTTCTTCTCTGGTTCTTTTGCTGCCATTTTCTGGTTGAAAAAGAAAGGTTTGATGCCAGGTTTAACTTTCTCTAATGAGTTGATTTGTAGAGATGAAGGTTTGCATACTGACTTTGCTTGTTTATTATATTCTCACTTGAAGAATAAACCAGATCCAAAGATCATTGAAAGAATTGTTGTAGAAGCTGTTGAAATTGAAAAGAGATATTTCATTGATGCTATCCCAGTCGCTTTATTGGGTATGAATGCTGATTTGATGAACCAATATGTTGAATTTGTTGCAGACAGACTATTGGTTGCTGTAGGTAATGAAAAAGTTTTCAAAGTCACAAATCCATTTGACTTTATGGAAAATATTTCCTTGGCTGGTAAGACCAACTTCTTTGAAAAAAGAGTCTCTGATTACCAAAAAGCTGGTGTTATGGCTAAATCCTCTAAAGCTGAAGCTGAAGATGCCTTTGCCTTTGATGAAGATTTCTAATTTTTTTTAATACTTTTGCACAATATTGCAGTAATTACAGGAGTATATATATTTTTTTTTTCTAAAGCTATATTTAAATTATTATTATTTTTATCAACTTTATTTCCTTAAAAGGAAAGTGGCCATATCTTTATTTTTTTTCTTTTTTAGAAGAAAATATATATATATATTTGTAGCCATAGCTATTGCCATAGAAAAAAAGACGGATATAGGATTTTTGTCTTTATTTTTTCTTTTTTTTCTGTAAACACGGAGTGCCTAAATTAAATAAACACCTTTCCATTAGAAATTATTTTCACGGAGTGCCTTAATTTTTGAAAACAAAGTAGAAAGGCTTACGATGAACAACAAAAAAAATTAAAAATTAAAAATTAAGAATTAAAAATTACTCTTATATAAAGGTGCAATTAAGTATCACAAATGATAATATTTACTGTTCTCTTTTTTTTTTCTTCTTTTTTTTATCTATAAACAATTTAAAAAAAAAATAAGAATTTTGCTCCCCAAAGATTTTATAATACTAAAAAAAAATGTCAGACAATTCTGAGGTTGAATCTTTTACTATAAAAGATGATAGTAAAATAGATTTATCACCTAAATATAATGGTAATCCTGATATAAAAACTATTCAATCTTTAGCAAGAACTTTTACACATCAATCTTATGTATCTGGAACTGAGGATATATTTGATGTTCCTGTTAACGGTCCAGATGGTATTGAAAAATATAATCCAAGAATCGATCCAAACAGTGAAGAATTTGATGCTCATTCTTGGATGAGAAATTTGAAAAGATTAAGATCCTCAGATAACGAATATTATAAAAACGTTTCATTGGGTTTGGCTTATAAGAATTTGTCTGCCTTTGGTGACTCTTCTGATGTTGTTTATCAAACAACTGTTTTAAATATTTTCCAAAAAACTACTGAATCCATTTACAGAAAATTAAGAAAAGAGAGAGTAGGTGATAAATTCACCATTTTGAAACCAATGGATGGGCTTCTAAAACCTGGTACTTTGAATGTTGTTTTAGGTAAGCCAGGTTCTGGTTGTTCTACTTTATTGAAAACATTATCTGCCTCCACTTTCGGTTTTAATTTAACTGAAGATTCTATGTTAAGCTATGATGGTTTAACATCTAACGAGATCAAAAATCATTACAGAGGTGAGGTTGTTTATCAAGCTGAAACTGATATTCATTTCCCTCATTTAACTGTTTTTGAAACTTTATACAATGTTGCTTTATTAACCACTCCAAGTAATAGAATCAAAGGTTTGACCAGAGAAGAATTTTCTAAGCATATGGCTGAAGCTACAATGGCCATGTATGGTTTATCACACACAAGAAATACCAAAGTTGGTAATGAATTGATTAGAGGTGTTTCAGGTGGTGAGAGAAAGAGAGTTTCCATATCTGAAATTTCTTTAGTCAATGGTAAGATTGTTTGTTTTGATAATTCTACAAGAGGTTTAGATTCTGCTTCCACTTTGTCTTTCATCAAATGTTTAAAGACTCAATCTAAAACTTCTGATACCACTTCTGTTGTTGCCATTTATCAATGTTCTCAAGAAGCATATGACTTATTTGATAATGTTATTGTTTTGGATGAAGGTTACCAATTATACAATGGACCAACTTCTAAAGCTAAAGAATATTTCACCAAAATGGGATATGTTTGTCCTGAAAGACAAACTACTGCTGATTTCTTAACTGCTGTTACATCTCCAACAGAAAGAATTAAAAACGAAGAACTGCTAAACAAAGGTGTTTATATCCCAGATACTCCTAAAGCTATGGCTGATTACTGGAATGAATCTGAAAACCACAAGGCATTGCTTAATGAAATTGATAACTATTTGGCTAATATCAATGAAGATAGTAAGAAAGAATTTGCTGACTCTCATCATGCTGCTCAATCCAAAAAAGCAAGACCGCAATCTTCATATACACTTTCATTTGGAATGCAAGTAAAGTATTTGCTAAAAAGAAATTTTGTCAGAATTAGAAATGATTTGGGTTTAACAATTTTTCAAGTTGTTGGTAACTCTCTTATTGCTTTACTTTTGGCATCAATGTTTTATAAAGTAATGTACCATACAAATACTTCTACATTTTTCTATAGAGGAGGTGGTTTGTTTTTTGCTGTCTTGTTTAATTCTTTCTCTTCCTTCTTAGAAATTATGTCTCTATATGAAGCAAGACCTATTATTGAAAAACAGAAAAACTTGGCTTTGTACCATCCATCTGCTGAAGCATTCTCATCTATTCTGTCCCAATTACCTGCTAAAGTTGTTACTGCTATTGCCTTCAATATGTTTTTCTATTGGATGGTTAATTTGAGAAGAGATGCTGGTTCTTTCTTTTTTTATATGCTAATGAATTTTACCAGTTTATTGGCCATGTCTCACTTGTTTAGATTTATTGGTTCAGCTACTAAATCTTTTTCAGAAGCAATGGTACCAGGTTCTGTTGTACTATTGGCTTTATCTATGTATGCCGGTTTTGCCATTCCAAAGACATCCATGCTGGGCTGGAGTAAGTGGATCTACTGGATCAATCCTTTACAGTATGGTTTTGAATCTTTGATGATTAATGAGTTCCATGGTAGAAAATTTGAATGTGCTACTTTTATTCCATCTGGTGATGGTTATAGTAGTTATTCCTCTGCTTACAAAACATGCTCCTCTGTTGGTAGTAAGCCAGGTCAAAGTTATGTTTTAGGAGATGATTTTTTAAACTTATCATATGGTTACGAGCATAAACACAAGTGGAGAGGTTTTGGTGTAGTTCTTGGATATGCTATTTTCCTTTTTGGTGTTTACATGCTATTTACTGAATTTAATGAGTCAGCTAAACAAAAAGGTGAAATTATTGTTTTCCCACAATCTGTTGTCAGAAAAATCAAGAAAATGCATAAGAACTCCAATGATTTGGAGTCATCCAATGACTCTGAATACAGCTCTACTGAAAAGAAAATGATTTCAGAAGAAGATGATAGTGATAAAAATTCTACGATCTCTGATGATGGTGTTGGTTTGAGTGAGTCTGAAGCTACTTTGCATTGGAGAGATTTATGTTATGATGTTCAAATTAAGAGTGAAACAAGAAGAATTTTGAATAATGTTGATGGTTGGGTTGCTAAAAAATCTATCACTGCTTTGATGGGTTCATCAGGTGCTGGTAAGACAACATTGATGGATTGTTTAGCTTCAAGAGTTACAATGGGTGTTATCACTGGTGATATTCTTGTTAACGGTCGTTTAAGAGATACAGCTTTCCCAAGATCTATTGGTTATTGTCAACAACAAGATTTACACTTGGCTACTTCTACTGTTAGAGAATCTTTGAGATTCAGTGCTTACTTGAGACAATCTGCATCAGTTTCTAAAGAAGAAAAGGATGCTTATGTTGAAAGTGTTATCAAGGTTTTAGATATGCAAAAATATGCTGATGCTGTTGTTGGTGTCATGGGTGAAGGTTTGAATGTTGAACAAAGAAAAAGATTGACTATTGGTGTTGAATTAGCTGCTAAACCTAAATTATTGATGTTTTTGGATGAACCTACTTCTGGTTTAGATTCTCAAACTGCTTGGTCTATCTGTCAATTAATGAGAAAGTTGGCTAACCATGGACAAGCCATTTTGTGTACTATTCATCAACCTTCTGCTATGTTGATTGAACAATTTGATAGACTATTGTTTTTGCAAAAAGGTGGTAAAACTGCTTATTTTGGTGATTTGGGTAAAGGTTGTAAGACTATGATTGATTACTTTGAAAGTAAAGGGGCTCCACCATGTCCACCAGATGCTAACCCAGCTGAATGGATGTTGGACATTGTGCAATCAAGAGATTATCATGAAGCTTGGAGAGAATCTGAAGAGTATAAAGAAGTTATTTCAACTTTGGACACTATGGAAAGAGAACTACCTTCTGTTGAAATTACTGGTAGTGAAGATACATCTGCGTTTGCTGCCAGTTTCTGGTTACAATATAAAGTTGTTTTAGCCAGAGTCTTCCAACAGTATTGGAGAACACCAATTTATTTGTTGTCAAAGTTTTTCTTGGTCATTTACTCTGATGTTTTCATCGGTTTCACTTTCTTTAAAGCCAATCATTCCCTTCAAGGTATGCAAAATCAAATGTTATCTGTATTCATGTTTACAGTTGTATTCAATCCATACTTGCAACAGTACTTGCCAATTTTTGCTGCTCAAAGAGATTTGTATGAAGCTAGAGAAAGACCTTCAAGAACTTTTTCTTGGTATGCTTTTATTTTGGCACAAATCTCTGCTGAATTCCCTGCAAACTTTTTAGCTGGTTCAGTAGCTTTCTTCTGTTACTTCTATCCAATTGGTTTCTACAATAACGCATCTTTCTCTAACCAATTAACTGAAAGATCAGGTTTGTTCTATTTATACAGTGTTGCATTCTTTGTATGGATTGGTGCCTTCGGTTCAATGGTTGCAGCACCATTTGAAGATCCTCTAGCAGGTGGTAATTTAGCTTCTCTCTTGTTTACTTTATCATTATCATTTAATGGTGTTTTAGTAGGGCCACAGAAGTTACCAGGATTTTGGAAGTTTATGTACAGAGTTTCTCCATTAACCTATTTTGTTGATGGTGCATTATCCACTGGTCTTGCAAACAACAACGTTAAATGTGCTAGCTATGAATATAACATAATTGAAGCACCACCAGGCATAACTTGTGGAGAATACTTAGACCCATACTTTGCTTCAGCAGGTAATGGTTATGTTTCAGATCCAGATGCTATTGGAAGTTGTAATGTCTGTTCTATTTCAACAACCAATTATTTCTTGCATGCTGTTAGTTCAAGTTATCACAGAAGATGGAGAAATTTTGGTATTTTCTTAGTCTATATTGCTTTCAATTATGCAATGACTATCTTTCTTTATTGGTATGCAAGAGTTCCTAAGAAAGCCAACAGAGTATCTGAAGAAAAAAATCCATCTGAAAAACAAAAATAAAGAAGTTTATGCAGATATATATATATATAATACACATTTAATAATATCATAGATTTTAACATGTTAAAGTTTTTTTTCTTCTTATTCCCACTTTTCAAACTGAAATTAAGTGATAAGTCACGTTTTTTTAATTACTTTAACATTGTCGTATTGTAATTTTTATATCCGAATATGAATTATTTGTTGGTTATGTTTTTCTTTTTTTTCTAGTAAAAGAATCAAAAAAAAAAAAAAAAAAAATTTTTTTTATAAACACCTTAATTCCTTTGCTTTTCAGCAATTTTTTTTTTTCTTTCTTTTTCATAAAGTAAAAATGAAAACACACACACCTTAAAAAAACAAACTTTCATTTAACAGGAAAAATAAATTTAAAAAAACATCCAATAAATATATAAACTTTTAAACCAAAGAAATTTTATATAATAATATAAGTTTATTTTTTAATAGAATAATAAAAAACCCAAGCGATTTTAGTTTAACTTCTATATTATTATTACTATTGTATTCTAAATGGAGGGAATTTTAGATTTTTCCAAGGATTTGGATATATCTTTATTAGATAACGTTGTTTCAACATTTTATACAGGTAGTGGTGAGCAACAAAAGCAAGCACAATTTGTTTTGACATCCTTTCAAGACTACCCAGACTCATGGCAAAAAGCTGATCAAATTTTACAAAATTCTAATAACCCACAATCTAAATTTATTGCTCTGGGTATTTTAGATAAGTTAATTACTTCAAAATGGAAATTATTACCTAAGGATCAAAGAATTGGAATAAGAAATTTTATTGCAGGTATGATTGTATCTTTATGTACTAGTCAATCCACAGATAAAAATTTGATTAAGAAATCAGATTTGACTTTAGTTCAAATTTTGAAACAAGATTGGCCTGAAGAATGGCCTGAATTCATATCTGAACTTGTTCAATCCTCTCAATCTTCCCAAGAAGTTTGTGAAAATAATTTAATTATTTTAAAATTATTAAGTGAAGAGATCTTTGATTTTTCAGCTGAACAAATGACACAAGCTAAAGCCATGAGATTGAAAACAGCTTTATCTAATGAATTTAAAGAAATTTTTAATTTATGTTTTAATGTCATAACCAATGAGCAACAAAAGACCTCTTTGATTAAAGTCTCGTTGGAATGTTTATTGAGATATATTCAATGGATTCCACCATCATTTATCTTTGAAACAACTATCATTGTTACTCTAAGTGATAAATTACTATCTTCAGAAATTACTAGAAGTTTAGCTTTGAAATGTTTGACTGAAATTGCTAATTTAAACTTGCAAAATGAAAATGTCAACCCGGCTGTTCAAAATGTTATTTCATCTTATTTGAAACAAACACTAACATCTATTAATTCATTTATGCCACCAAATTCTAATTTGAAAGACATATTTTTAAACTCCAACAATCAAACACAAGCTTTCTTACAAGATTTTGCCATGTTTTTAACAACTTATTTAACAAATCATAGAGTTTTACTTGAAGAAAGAGGTTTAACTAATCCTGAAGAAAAGGAATTAAACAGAACTGCCCATAATTATTTAATTGATTTATCCAGAATTAATGAAAGAGAATTGTTTAAAATTTGTTTAGAATATTGGAATACTTTCACAAAAGCTTTATATGAAGATATGCAAGATCAAATAAGTAGCAATTTATCTAATTCTAACAACACTTTGATGAAATTAAAGAACATGGAATTCCAAGTCTCAGCACAACAAGGTGCTGCTGATCCTGAATATTTGTCTCAATATCCTCTTAAAAAACATATCTATGAAGATATTTGTGCTAACTTGAGAATTGTTATTATTGAAAATATGGCAAAACCAGAAGAAGTTTTGATTGTTGAAAATGATGAAGGTGAAATTGTTAGAGAATTTGTTAAAGAAAGTGATACCATTCAATTATACAAATCAGAAAAACAAGCATTAGTTTATTTGACTCACTTGAATGTAGTTAACACTGAAAACATTATGGTTAATAAATTAGCCAATCAATTGGACGGCAGTGAATGGTCTTGGCATAATATTAACACTTTATGTTGGGCTATTGGTTCTATTTCAGGGGCAATGTCTGCTACTACTGAAAAATCTTTTATAGTCACCGTTATTAGAGATTTATTAATTTTGACAGAACAAAAGAGAGGTAAAGATAATAAAGCAATTGTTGCTTCAAACATCATGTATGTTGTCGGTCAGTACCCAAGATTCTTAAAAGCGCATTGGAGATTTTTGAAAACAGTTATTGCGAAGTTGTTTGAATTTATGCATGAAAAACATGAAGGTGTTCAAGATATGGCATGTGACACTTTTTTCAAAATTGTTGAGAAATGTAAAAGACACTTCATTACTATTCAAGACAAAGAGACTGAGCCATATTTGTTAAATATTATTGATAATATTAATGATCACATTTGTGATTTAGAACCTCAGCAAATTCATTCTTTTTATAAGACTTGTGGTATCATGGTAGCTGATGAAAACAATGAGACGCAAAGAGAAGCTTATTTAACAAAACTTATGGCACATCCAAATGAAGCTTGGCAGCAAATAGCGCAGCTATGTTTAGCAAATCCAGAAATGTTATTAGCTTCAGAAACTGTTCAAATTGTATCCAATGTTATAAAGACTAATCTTGCAACCTGTTCATCAGTTGGCTCTTATTTCAAGTCTCAGATTTTATTTATTTACTCAGATATGTTCAAAATTTACACCATAGTTTCCAGCTTGATTAATGAAGCTGTGTCCAAAGATGGAGTTATTGCGGCAAAAACACCAAAAGTTAGAGGTTTAAGATCTATTAAGAAGGATATTTTGAAATTAATGGAAGCATATATTAGCAAAGCCTCTGATATTCAAAACAGCATTGATATATTAATTAATCCTTTATTGCAAACAGTGTTACAAGATTATTTCCAAAATGTTCCAGATGCCAAAGATGCTGAAGTTTTGAAATGTATGGCTACAGTTGTACAGAAAGTTGGTGGAAGTATGCCAGAAGGTGTCATACTAATTTTGCAAAGTGTCTTTGAATGTACCTTGAATATGGTTACCAAAGATTTAACAGAATATCCAGAGCATCGTGTTGAGTTTTATAATTTACTAAAACAAATCAATACAAAATGTTTCAATGCCTTATTACAATTGCCGCCAGCTGCTTTCAAATTGTTCGTTGATTCTATTTTCTGGGCATTCAAACACAACAACAGAGATATAGAGGTTTGTGGTTTGGATATAGCATTGGAAGTCATTCAGCATATTATTAAATTACCACAACAAAGTGATTTTGTTAAAAGTTTCTATCAACAATATTACTTCACTTTTATTAGTGAAATTTTTGCTGTTTTAACAGACAGTGATCATAAATCAGGTTTTTCCAACCAAGCAGCTGTTTTGATGAAATTAATAGCTATTGTTGAAAATGGTGTTGTAACAACCCCTATTTATGTACCAGGACAAGATGCACCAGAAGGAACAAGCAATCATGATTATTTGTATGGTTATATGGGTAATATGTTGGCCAATGCACTTCCTAACTTATCACAAGGCCAAATTATTTCATTCTTACAAAGTTTGGTTAAACAGTGTAATTCTCCAAAGATATTTAATGGACTATTGAGAGACTTCTTAGTACAAATTAAAGAATTTGGTGGAGATCCAGCAGATTACCTATATGTTGAAGAAATTGAAAGAGAAAAATTAAGATTACAACAACTAGAGCTTCAGAATTCTGCAAGAGTTGGTGGTTTAGTTAAACCGAGTGAATTTGAAGATTAATAATAGTTCTGTGAGTTTTTTCGTTTTTTTTTTTTAATTCCAGGTATATCTTATATGTGTATATATTTTTTTTAAGTAAACTTCCGTGTTTTTTTTTTTTTTTTTTAATATAAAATTAATACTATAATTGAATATTACTTTATATATTTTTCTTGCATTTAGATGAAAATTAACAATATATGTAAGGTTTTTTAATAATATTTTATATACATGGATAAAAAATTAAATAATTCTAATGATGAAAGATATGTATATACATTTTTTTATTATTATTATTAGTTATTTTTTTTTTAATTTATTTTGTTCTATGGATGTATTATTCCAGTTTATTTTTTATATATTTTGATCGCATCTCTTAATCTTAAAATAGTCCCTTTAGGACCAGATAAACTTCCTTTAACAACTAAAACATTTAGTTCATCATCAACTTCTAAAACCTCTAAATTATAAGTGGTATTGCTTTCATGACCATATCTACCAGCCATTTTTGTACCAGGAAAAACTCTTGCAGGTTCCGTATTACCACCAAAAGCACCTCTATGTCTTACTGTCTTTGTATTACCATGAGATTGTGGTTGCATTTTAAAATGCCATCTTTTAATAACACCCTGGAAACCCTTACCTTTTATAGTACTAATGGAATCAACATATTTACCAACCTGGAAATATGATGGTTTTATTAAAGAGCTAGTAGGAAGTAAAGCTTCTTTGGTTCTCACTCTAAATTCAGCTGTTTTCAACTTTGGAGAAGTTTCTAAAGATGCATAAACACCAAGTTGTGTCTTTCTAATATTAGATGGATCCTTCCAACCAAAACCTATAGTATTTGTGTACAGCTTTCTATCTTCATCAATAGTTTTTTTTATAACTTCAACATTATTAAGCTCTAAAATAGTACATTGAAAACGTCTTCCGTCTTCTGTATAAAAACCTGTCATACCAAGTTTTCTTGCCAAAACACCAGGTCTTTTTGTGATACTGATTCTTCTATCTAATATATTTTGTGAGTCACCCATCAAAGATAACTTTTTGAAATTTTTTGGAGCGACAGTTGCTAGTGCTATTAGTTTAGGAGCAGAATAAGTGCTTTTTACCACTTGATTTTTCAAAATAATAGCATTTGAAAATAGTCTTCTTGATTCAATATTTATAAATGACATTGTTTTAGATAATATCTTGGTTGTGTATCAATTTTGACTTTATATAAATATTAACTGAAAACTTTTCAGTTATAGAATTTTGGAAGTTTGAAGTGTGAACATCAAAAAAAATTTTCCGAGAAAGAAAATTTTTTTTTTTTTTTTTAATATTTTTTTTTTTTTTTTTTTTAAATGTGACCAAATAGCAAATTTAGCCTTTTATATCTTGTGCGATTATTTCGTGTTTTTTTTTTTTGTTTTGATCTTCTTCTACTAAAACCTTGTTTAACAACATTTATATATATAATGTAAATAGTAAACCAAAAAGGGATAGTTAAACATTAATGCCACCTAAAAAATCCATTAATCTTTCAAACGTTGACTTTTTTAAATGTTTTGTTATAGATAATAACCTTTTAAATATTAATGAAAATATAGTAGGTATCAAAAAACTTCTATATCATACTTTGTTATATGAAAATTATATAAAACATAAAACAAGAGCAAAAATTAATAATTTCATTTCTATTTTTTTGTCAAATGTTGAGACGGATGAGTTTTTATTGGGGTATAAATCAAATTATTATCGTTTAATTGATTTGTTATATGATGAAAACGGTACTGTTACAATTGATAATGGAGACGACGTTAATTCGGATGATATATTCTTAAAACATTTGCAGGACAGTAAACCAAAAGCTCTTTTAATGTTAAAAAACATTTATCAAAAGCTTGAAGCATATAAGGATCTATTTATAAATGATGATCTTGTTAACGATAATGAAATACTTTCTGCTTTATTGCATAATTTACAACATTTAGCTGATGTGTATACTAAATATCCTAACCAGAGAGCGGCCAATCAATTTTACATAATTTTAAAAAATCATCAAGCCTTTGAAAATGTAACAGAAGAAGATTTAGAAAAATGTATTTCTCAATTTAGAGAAATTTTGAATTTTTTTTTAAAAAATGCAAGCAACAGTGATAGCAACGGAGAGTTGAAAATAAAATTTAATTTTTTGGTTTGTGATGAAGAAAATAATTTGGAAGGTTTTTTTGAAAGTAAACTTAAATGGTTTTGTAGCCAATTTGATGAATTATCAAGTGAGTTTGAATTTGTTGAAACAAATATAACAACTCTTAAAAAGACACTTAAATATTTTGAATTTGAAGATTACTTAACTGTAGATCCAAGAGTTGTTTTTCAAGGTGATTTGATTTTTAATAGTCAATTTTTAAATAAAAATGATTCAAATTACAAAAAAAACAGTATTCCTATTGTAGGTTATCCAGCAATTAAAAAAAACTCTGCAAAGAGTAAAAAAATCATGCAAGTACTTGAGAGACAAGATAATACTAACATAGTAGCTTTTAACAGGTTGAAATATGAAACTTACAAGACTTATAAAGATAATGATTGTATACTAGATAGTGATATTGCTTTTTATAATAATATTTTTTTACAGGGAGCGTATGACAATGATAATAATACTACAAATAATCAAATAAAAAATGATACAAATTTTAATAATAAAAGTATGGATAAATCTTTGAATTTACCGAATGACAGAATATCAAAAGCATATAAAATAGGTGATAGTTATCAAGTTTTAACAAATGAACAAGAAAAAAAATTAATAAGTTTACAAATTCCTTATGAACAACATTTACTGGAAGAATTTTCTAATGTTGATGAAAATTATAATGATCCCACACAGTACAAGAATGCTCTTTATAGCAAGTCCATCATTCCTCTTTATACAATACCTAGAGACAATATGCCAGTAGATTACTTGATTGGTGAAAGCCAGATGATAATATGTGATTTATATTCTTCAAAGACACATGTTAGTAAAGCAGATTATTTATCATTTATTGCCTTTGTTGATGTTTTGAATGAAGAAAATTTAGTATCAGTTGGTAGATATTTGAAAAAGGACACCAATTATGATTTAAGCTTGTGTTGTCTTGCCCCCTTTGTGGGTTTTCTTGGAAATAGGGAATATAAAGCTTTAATAATAACAAAACTTTCTTATGGACTTGAAAATAGAAATATTATAGATAACTCAATTCCATCAAGTATTGCTAAAAAAATTATTAAAGATAATATTAATCAAGAGAATGGTGATACTAATTCTTTAAATACTGGTTTAAATTTAAAGACACTTATATCAAATTTTGTTGATAGTAATATTTTATCATTGGGATCATATACAGAGAATATTGAGGAATTTTTTTCTAAAGATAAAGGATTACCAAAAGAATGGGACAGTTACAATAAAGCAGATCAAATGTTTCCATGTACAAATATAGCTAACAATCTAATGGAAGGAAAATTAAATAATTTAACAATTGATAGTCTTCATGGAAAATATTCTGATACCTTTGAAAAGGAACTAGAAAATAAAATTAAAACTCAAAAAGATAAATTTATCAATAATATTTCTTCAAAAAGTGAAAATGATTTAAAAAATAAATTTTATTTAAAGAAGGTTTATAATACTCAAACATTAAGAAAACAATATATTAAGGTAAAACAAGATTACAAATCAAATAAAGTTTTGAAGTTAATGTTACAAGACTTGGGAGATAAATTTAATATAAAGTTGAACAAAGAATATACTAACAAGAAAACAACATATATCAAAAAAAGATAAGAGTTAGAAAAATATCACATAAATTATTTTTTTATTTGTTTAAAAGTTTCTTTTTTAAATATGTGTGTGTTTGCGCGTTTGTTTATGTGTATTTTGACGCCCTATAGAATTTTCTTTTTTTTTGTAATTTTTTTTTTTGAAAAAAAAAAGGGGAGGAGTGGGGATTATTTAATGAGAAAGAAAAATATCATATATATATTGAAGCTTTTCCCTTTAAAACTGATAACAAAATCTAAAATCTTCTCTTTATACTTTGATAATCTTTTTATTAGAGAGAGAATTGATTAATTTATATAAACCAATCAGAGTATAATAACCTTTATATATATATATTCTATTGACTTATTTTTTTTTCTTTTTACTTTTTTTCTAAAATGCAATCAATATTAAAAATAAAAGAATTTAAAACAACACCTTTTAAAGATCAAAAACCAGGAACATCTGGATTGAGAAAGAAAGTTAAAATTTTTTCAAATGATGACTACTACACAGAAAATTTCATTCAAGCAATTCTAGATTCTATTCCAGAAGGAAAACAAAATAGTAAATTGGTAATTGGTGGGGATGGTAGATTTTACAATGATGTTGTTATGAAAAAAATTGTTGCTATCTGTGCTGCTAATGGTGTAAAGCACTTAATTTTTGGACATTTGAATGGTATAATGTCTACACCATGTTGTTCCAATATTATAAGATCAAGAAATTTTACAGGAGGAATCATTTTAACTGCCTCTCACAATCCTGGTGGTCCAAAGGGTGATTTAGGTATCAAATATAATTTGAGTAATGGTGGTCCAGCTCCAGAAAGTGTTACTGATGCGATTTATCATAAATCATGTGAATTGAAATCTTTTTTCATGGTTGAAAACTTGCCTGAAATCAATTTAAATGATTGTGGTATTATTAAATTAGAAGTTGAAAAATATGGTAGTCTAATTCTTGAAGTTGTTGATACACCAATAATTTACTCTGAATTTATGCAAACCATTTTTGATTTCCCAAAGATTAAAAAATTTTTGGCTAATGATGATTTTAAAATTTGTTTTGATGCTTTAAATGGTGTCACAGGTCCATATGGAGTTGAAATATTCCATAAGCAACTTGGAGTACCTTTGGAACAATTACAAAACTGTACACCAAAACCAGATTTTGGTGGTTTACATCCAGATCCAAATTTAACATATGCACACACTTTGGTCAAAACTGTAGTATCCAATAAAATTGATTTTGGTGCAGCAAGCGATGGTGATGGTGATAGAAATATGATTTTTGGTTATGATAAAGAAAGAGATTGTGAAACATTTGTTTCACCAGGGGATTCTGTTGCTATCATTGCTGAATATGCATTGAAAAACTACATTCCTTATTTTGAAAATGATGTAAAAGGTTTAGCTAGATCTTTTCCAACATCTTCTGCAATCGATAGAGTAGCACATGAATACAAAATTAACTGCTATGAAGTCCCTACTGGATGGAAATTTTTTTGCGCTTTATTTGATGCAGGTAAATTAAGTATTTGTGGTGAAGAAAGTTTTGGTACTGGATCAGATCATATTAGAGAAAAAGATGGTCTTTGGGCTGTTATTGCTTGGTTAAATGTTTTAGCAAGTTATGCTGAAGAGAATCCATATTCTGTAGTATCTATTGCAAATATTCAAAGGGATCTTTGGTTAAAGTATGGACGCACATTCTTTACAAGATATGACTATGAAGCATTACCAAGTGAGAAAGCTGCAAAAGTTGTTGATTTTTTGAAACAAGTCATAACCAATAAAGAAGATAAATATGAAGTTGTGGGTGGTGTCAAGATTATTGAAAGAGGTGACTTTGAATACACAGACTTGGATGGAAGTGTATCAAAGCATCAAGGTTTATACTTCAAGTTAGAAAATGGTGTCAGATGTGTTTTAAGATTATCAGGTACTGGTTCTTCAGGTGCCACTATAAGATTATACATTGAAAAGTTTTGTGGTGATAAAAAAGATATATTCTCTGATACTCAAAAATATTTAGCAAAAGATATTGAATTAATTGTCAAGTTTTTGAATTTTAAAGAATTTATAGACACAGAAGAACCAACAGTTAAAACTTAATAAATTATTACTATAATGAATTTTTTAAATATAATATACATATATAAACTAAATATTCAAGGGGGGGGTTCTTTTTTCTCAAATAAAAAAAATAATAATTTCATAAAAATTTGTAGCTAATATTTATATTTATTATTTAATCATTTTAATTGTTTACAAAAAAACATAAAACAAATAATTTAGATTTTTATTTATTATTTCTAATTAGAGTTATTAAATAAAAAATAATAAAAATGTTTAAAAAAAAAAAATGTAAACAAAGTTTGTTTATTTTTACTAAAAGTCATGTGACTATATTAATTTTTTTTTTAATATATTGTGAAATAACCGCTAAATAGCATTTCCCAAACTGGAAATGCTATTCAGTGAAGGCAATTAAGAATTTTAAGAAAGATTAAAAAAAATTTATTTCAACACCAGTTAACAACAAGAAAAAGCAGTGTGATAGCTTTGTTTTTTTGAAAATTTTTATTTATATATTTTTACATTAAAAAATAAATTTATGATATAAATATACCATTCAAAGATATTTTTTTTCATATATTTGCAAATACTGTTCTATAATTTTAATAAAACATTTGTTCATAACTTAAAATATAATGAAAATAAAAAAACATTAACATGTAAAGAACCAAAGGTACTACTTTATAATTTTTTTTATAAAAAACAAAAAAAATGAATATTCATAGTATTTGGATTGCATTTTTAATATCTGCTTTAAGGTTCTTATACGTTTCATGGATAGATATCTCTTCATCTACCACAATAATATCTCCTTATACTGGTATTACTACAGTAACTTATTCAACAAGTTTATCAACAGTAACTAATCTATTTATTACAAATTATTATACAACATACTATGTTTACACTCCTTATGTCAATTACTCAACTAATGTTTACAGTACTTGGTATGAAGTTTCAAATTCAACCTATATGACTAAAACAGCTTATTTCATTGATAGCAATTCTGTTGGAACTGCTGTAACTGCTTATTATGTTGTTACTCCAGTTTTTAGTAATATTATTTCTTTATTAACTTATGGAATTGAAACAACTAACGTTACTTATTTGACTTCTTACTCCATGGAAACTAATGTTTATACATTCAATAGTGCTGCCTTATCTTCATTAAAATTAAGCTCTTCTTCTTCAACAACTTTTACTATATATTATATAGAAACACCTATTCCAAGATCATACACTACTTTTTATTTTGGAACTGATGTTTTAAATACTACTGTTGTATCTTCAGGATCATCTATAGTTTCTACAGCTTCTTCTCCTTATGTCCTAGTTTCTGTATATGTTTTGACTCCAAGAAATACATTGCAAACAACATTGGCAGAAGCATACTCTGGTTTTTCAATAGTCACGTATTCTACAAGTTTTTATACAGACACAGTTAACAATGAGACATACACTTTTTATTACATAAACACACCTTATGAATTAACATATATTACAGGTTATCAACAATGGACTGGCTCATATTCTTCAACCATTTCTACATCAAATATTTTTTCTACTGGCTCCACTGGATCAACAGTAGAACAAGTATATTACGTTGTTGAACAACCATCAGAGCCTTTAACATCAACAGTATTTAGTTATTGGACAGGTTCAGTTACTGAAACATATGCAACAAGTTATCAAACTGTTAGTGAATTTATTTTTTCAATAAATTTGCTAAATTTGCTATTTTTTTGGGACTGGTTTAGTTGGCAAACATCCATTTTAACAACCTATTTTGTTGAAACTCCTTATCAAAGTACAGAAATAAACTTATTTGCATCAACTATAACAGGATCATTGTCAACAACATATTCAACAAAAACAAATACTATATTTGGTCTTGATAACAAACCAACTGTTGAAACTGTTTATTATATCGCAACACCAGTGTCTTCAGGAGTATCAATATCATATTCGTATTGGCAAGGAAATGATGTAGTTACAGTTTCATCATACACTCAAGGTTCTTTAATTGTTGAGGATGTTTTAGTACCATACTTTAGTACCACTATTCACAGTGTTAAAACTTCTTCAGGAATATCTTCGGTCACAACTTATTTAACAGAAATAACATCAGAAATCATATCTGGCACTCCTTTTATGGAAACAATATTGTATATTGCAATCCCATATATTGAAACGGTTTATACAATATTTACACAGAGTTCTATTGCTAACAACTTGACAACATATTCAACATTTTACACTAACGAACTTGTCACTACACCTGCTAATGTTTTTCAAAATCAGTTAACTTCAATTGTTAATACATTATCAGTTACTTTTTACTATGTGGTGTATCCATATTCTGTTTTATTGACAGATTCAAGTTATTTAGGATTAAAAGCATCAACTTACTTAACAAATATAAATTTTTTTACAGAGAGTGGAGATGTAATTGGAACTATAACAACTTATCACATAGCAATTCCATATACCGAGGAAACTTATTTCACTACAAATTATTATAATGGAACTACTGTGCAAACATATTTGACAACTACAAGTACGATTTCTGGCTCAAATGATATTGAGACTATAAAAACGATATATTATATTAATATACCTTCTACAGACATAACTACTGCATTGTCATATCCATGGACTATGAATAAAACAGTTACATATATGACTTCTTTTATTACTGTGACAGATATTGAGTCTGCAATTGCTGTTGAAACAATATATTTTGTAAATACACCATACAACCAATTGATTTCATATTATTTGTCTGTATGGAACTCTTCATATAGTTACACATACTCAACAAATGTACAAACATATACTTTAAAAAATATTGGATACATATCATCATTGATATACATATACATTCCAGAATTAGTCACCTCAACTACAGTTTCTGGTACATCCACAGAAGTAGATTTGTACAGCTATTATTACACAACTGGTGCTGATGGCTCATCAACTTTCACCTACACCACATACACTGTTTACACATCTCCTACTATATTCACCTCAACTACAGTTTCTGGTACATCCACAGAAGTAGATTTGTACAGCTATTATTACACAACTGGTGCTGATGGCTCATCAACTTTCACCTACACCACATATACTGTGTTGCCAAATTCATTTATCTCATCATATAAAAGTAGTTTTAGCTCTGTTACCTCTAAAAGTAAATGTACATCTGGTACTACTAGTGTTTCATATACTACCAAACAAACATCTACCTCTACAATTACAAGTACCAAATCAAGTGTTACAACAAATTCATCTCACAATAGCAAAAATTCTGCAAATGCATTATTTGCAGCCACAACCTTTAATAATAAACTATTTTTATTAATAGCTGTTTTGCTTATCTAACTTTTTCAAGAATATCAAATCATTGGTGATTTGTTTTTTTTTGTGCCAAAGCTATACATACGTGCTCTTTTAAAACTAATATATATATATATATATACCTATGCCAATAAAAATAATTTTTTTTAGTTTAATAAATTAAACCTTTAGATAGCTTTTAATTTCAAAATAATTTATATTATATATAAAATATTAGTGAATCATTGTGGTGGTGAAATTGAAAGGCCACTATCATAATTTTAAGTTCAGTACAGAATATATCTAGAAACATTGACATAAGCCCTGAACAAGGGAAATGTGCTGAGTAAAAGTTATTATTCATTGTGAAATAAAAATTAGTAATAATGAAAGGAAAAAAAAAAGATAAATATGGACCAATTAATTTAAACCTCCACATTACAAGCCAAACCCTGAATATCCGAACAATAATTAGCTACCCTGTATCAAATATTCACACTTCAAAATATATCACGTGATAATTTAATTTGGATTGAAACTCTATCCTTTAGTGCTGCCTTATCGTTTGCTGCAAGCTCATAAATTATTTTTTTCTTCTGCTTTTTTGGAAATGTAGAAATTACAGCTTTTTGATTTATAGCCTTTTGTAAGTAACAATGCAATCTTCTATTATTTTTAAACTAACTTTTAAAAAAAAACATATAATTTAAATAGCAAAATATTAAATGAATATAATCATGTGATTAATTCTTTATCCGAATATACAACTGAAATTGGCTTTTTTTTTTTTTTTTTGAAATTGGACTGTTTGTGATATTTAAAAATAGAAAATAACGTCAACAAAAAAAAAAAACTACATTACAAACGCACATCCTTTAGAAACTTCATTGTATAAACCAAACAAAGTATTTATTATAAAAATAAGTTTCTAATCTCATTACTATAATGTTTTCTTGGAAGAAAAAGTTTAATTTCAGTGGAGGAGATAAGACTCCTGAAGAAAGAAATGCTAATAAACAAGGGGTAACAAAGCATACACAAAACAAACCTGAAGCAAAAGTTAATGTTGAAAATGTGAAAAAAGACTCATTTGATAGTCCACAAGGATTTAGAAGACAAACTATTGTTCCTACACCACAAAGCATTGCTCCTATTAGAGCTTCAGCTGAGATTAATAGAGAAACCATAGTAGAAAATCCAGCAGAATCAACAAACTCTGAGTTTCGAAATGCAAAAACAACATTTTCGTCATCAGAAGATTCAAGTACCAACTCTCTTGATAATGTGAACTCAAGTTCAAATATAGATATGACAAAACTGAATATAAATGATAATCAAAATTATGAGTCTACACCAGTTTTAAATAATGATTTGAATAAACCATCAAGCAAAAAAGAATCTTCAATGACCTCAGCAGGTATTCTAACATTAAAATTATACACTGGTGATGGTTTTGCTTTACCATTTCCATTGGTTTATAATCCACAGCTATTATCTAGATTGCTAAATTCCAGTGCCAATAAACAACCAGCTAATAAGATGGAAGAACTTTCTACAGTAATGGAAAATTTAAGATTAAGTAATTCTTTAGATGATTCCCAAGCTATTCCTGGAAATGTTGCAACAAAATTTATACCATCAACAATAACATTACCTGGTTCAAGTAACTTAAACCCTTTAATATATTTTACTATAGAGTTTGATAATACAACTGCAACTATTCAACCAGAGTCAGGGACAATGGATCATCCTGTATTCAATAAGATATCTACTTTTGATGTTACTAGAAAATTAAAACACTTGAGAATAGATGTATTTTGCAGAATTCCATCTATTTTATTACCTCAATCACTCTTAAGTAATGCTCAGGGAAATGAAGTTTTAGAGAAAGTAATGAACAACCAAGATGTTCATCTTTTAACTTTTAACTTACCTTTACATTTGGAAGAATATACAGCAAATAGTGTAAGATTATACAATCACAAATGGATTCAAATAAGCGAGAATGGATCAAAATTAAATTTAACTATTGATTACAAACCTTTGTCAAATAAAAAATTATCTATAGATGATTTTGAACTTTTAAAAGTTATAGGTAAAGGGTCTTTTGGGAAAGTTATGCAAGTCAAGAAGAAAGACACCCAAAAAATATATGCTCTTAAAGCTTTGAGAAAAGCATATATTGTAAACAATAGCGAAATTGTCCACACTTTGGCTGAAAGAACTGTTTTGGCAAGAATTGATTGCCCCTTCATTGTTCCATTGAAATTCTCTTTCCAAAGCAAAGAAAAGCTTTATTTGGTATTGGCATTAATAAACGGTGGTGAGTTGTTTTATCACTTACAAAGAGAAGGAAGATTTTCTTTAAGTAGATCTAGATTTTACACCGCAGAGTTATTGATTGCTTTGGAAAGTTTACATGCTATGAATATTGTGTATAGGGATTTAAAACCTGAAAACATTCTTTTGGACTACCAAGGTCATATAGCATTATGTGATTTTGGTCTTTGTAAATTGGATATGAAACAAGAAGACAAAACATCTACTTTTTGTGGTACTCCAGAATACTTAGCTCCTGAACTTTTGTTAGGACATGGTTACACAAGAGTTGTTGATTGGTGGACTTTAGGTGTTTTATTATATGAAATGCTAACTGGGTTACCACCATATTACGATGAAGATGTGCCAAAGATGTACAAAAAAATATTACAAGAACCTTTGAGATTTCCTGATGGCTTTGATGAAGATGCTAAAGATCTTTTGATCAGATTATTAAATAGAGATCCTGCTAAGAGATTAGGTGCAAATGGTAGCTCAGAAATTAAAAAACATCCATTTTTTTCTCAATTATCTTGGAAGAGATTAATGTTAAAAGGATATATTCCACCTTATAAACCACCAGTTGAAGACACTCTAGATACCTCAAACTTTGACACGGAATTTACAGGTCAAAGACCAGTAGATAGTGTTGTTAATGATTTCTTAAGTGAAAGTGTTCAAAAACAATTTGGTGGTTGGACATATGTTGGAAGTGAACAACTCGATTCAACACAAAATTAATATATATATATATATATATGTTATCTTTTTGGTATTATGCTTATTTTTTATTGAAATTTTTTCTTTTAAATTACTATTTTGATGCAATTTTACGTTAAAATAGACGGATTTAATATGCGTAAACAATTTTCCCAAATGGGTCATTTCCTATAATAAGAAAAAAAGAAAAAAGAAAAAAAAGTAATAAAATTTTCTTTTTCTTCTTTTTTCTTTTTCTTTTTCTTCTTACTTTAAACTTTAAACTCTAAAATTTTAAAATCATTACAACAAACCAGAACTACATATTGTAAATCAATAATACATATAATATACCTTGCAAAAAAGTAGCTATAATAATATGCTTACGTCAAAACTTAAACGATCTGCTTTAGATGCAGAACTTTCCGTAAATGGATTTGAAGATATTAAGAATTCACCAAAACGATCTAGAAGTGATACTGGATATGAAATTGGTACTAGTTCAGATGATGATATTTCCAATAATAAATTTAATACTGGGAACAGAGTTCAAGTAACCAGCCCTTTGGCTACAATAACTAATATTGTATCAATATCAAGATCAACAACCCCACCACCAAAGTTATCATTAATGCAAACTAATGGTAATAACAATAATAATAGTCAAGAATTCAAAAAGTTTTATAATAACTTTATTGAAGAATCACTAGATTTGGCTCTTGAAGAAAAAAACTTTGAGAATTTAGACAATATTTTATCTTCTTTACAAAGTCAAAAAATTTCAAACATTAATATTCTTCATGTTTCCATATTATTGAAAAACTTATCCAAGAGAATTTCAAAATTAGAAAAATGTACTGAGTTTAAACCAGTTATTGAAAATTTGATATTATTAAATGGTTGGTATACAGTTGAGGAAAACTCTTTTGTTCAAAATTACATAATTTTTATAAAATTGTTATGTTCAGGCTCACCAAAATATATCTCTAAAGTGATGGAAACTTTTGTTGTACAACTATCTGAGTCACCTTTAACTGTTACAAAAAATAAGCATCATTTAATTTTTCAATATTTAGTAAATGGGTTTCCGACTGTTGTTAATAGTTTTTTGAACTTATTAATTAAATGTTTTCCAAATAAAAATGATACTCAAGAAAGAAATGTTAATTATTTGGTAAATGTTTTGGAAATCATGAAATATTGTAAAGAGAGTAGATATTCAATCATGGCTCTTTTAATAGAAAAAATGATTTCCATTGATGTTGAACTTCAAAATGAAATTGATGAGATAGATTCAGATGACGATGAAGATTCAGATAATGAAAGTTCTCAAGTTGATGATGTCGAAGAAGGAGAGGAGGAGGAAGAAGAAGAAGAATATGATGATGAATTTAGTGATTCTGAAGAAGTTTCTGCATACGAAAAAAGTGATAGTGACTCTGAAGAAGGCAGTGTAGAATCAAACAGTGAAAATGAAGAAGTGGAAGAAGAAGATGGTGAATTATATTTATCTGATGTGATTAATCAACATGATAAAAAAAATAAAAATATTGATGATGAAGAAGTTGAAGCAATGGAAGGTGATGAAGAGTATGATGTTGATGAATCAAATAATATTAAAGAGTTATCTTTGAAATTAGATTTTATGTTGACAAAAATGTCTGAATTTTTTAAAGAGAGTTTAAAAGACCAAAATTTGGAATCAGATGAAGGGATTGAATTGTTTACAAATTTAAAATCTATATTCAAGTCTCATATTTTACCAACTTATTATACAAAATCTATTCAATATTTAATTTTTCATGCATCTCAAGAACAACCAGAATTGATGGATTCTTTCTTATTTACTTTATTAGATATAGCATTTTCAAAAGTTGAAAGTATTGAAAGTAGAGTGAAGGCACTACAGTTTATCAGTTCTTTTATAGCAAGAGCTAAAAAACTAACAAAATCACAAATTTTATTTGTTACTACATACCTAGTAACATGGCTAAATAGATACGTTGTTGAAAGAGAATCTGAAATAGATGATATGCCTGGATCCATGGAAAGATTTGAACATTTATATGCAGCTTTCCAAGCTTTATGTTACATATTCTGTTTTAGATATGATCTCTTTAAATTGAAAGTTACAAGAAAAAATCATCAAGATAAAAAAATGACATTACAAGAAGAATTAGCCTCCAAGATAAGTGGTAAGAATATAAATAATAGTGATTCAGAGTGGGAATGTGATTTAGATAAATTTTTTCAAAGAATAATTTTGTCAAAGTTTAATCCTTTGAAGTATTGTAATGAAAATGTTATTTTGATGTTTGCCAGCATAGCACAAAAAGTTAATTTAGTATATTGTTATACTGTAATTGAAAGAAATAACAAAGATAATATACTTGGTGTTATTAATAGTAATGATACCATTGCTTCAGCAACATTAAACAATGCTAGTTCTGGTGAAAGTGGTTATGATGCGGCAGGTTTATCATCTACAACATCTTTAAGTGGAAATGCCACATTATCCGTTAGTAATACAACTTCTCTTCAAAAAAAACAGTTTATAGATTTACAATCTTACTTTCCATTTGATCCGTTGTTTTTACCAAATTATAAAGAATTTATGAAAGAATGCTATATTGAATGGAAAGATGTTTCTAGTAAGTATGATGAGCAAGAAGAAGTTTAAATCAAATTTTAAAAAATATATACTGTAAACGTTTCGGAGTTTATTGTATGTTATATAAAGTTTTTCTTTTTTTTTTTTTTTTTTCATTATTTTTTGTTTTAGTTGACCCAAAAAATTAAAAATAAATAAAAAATTATGTTACTATAAAAAAAAAAATTGCCCCTCCAATTTTTTTTCCTTAATGATAAGAAATTAGGTGTTAAATTAAAATAATAAAAAACTAAAAAGCCACTTATTTTTTTATATAAAACGTAACAGCCATTATATAAATAGTAATAAAAATACATAAAATACATAAAAAAAAAGAAAAAAATACCCAAAGTAATACCATTTCAGTATAAGTTATGATATTATATAATAAAGCTGATGATTTGATTAGCAACAATGAGCATGGAGAACAAGAGTTCCCACCAATCTACAATGATGAACCAAGTGGAACTGTAATATCTTTGATTGTAATGTCAGTCTCTATGGGAATTACTGTTTTACTACTAATAATAATTGCATTAATTCTTCTGAATATAAGAGATGAAGAAGAAGCAGAAGAAAATCTTCAGGAAGATGAGAATCTTTTGGAAAGACAACCGCTTTTACAATCTACAGAAGATAATGAAACTGAGTCAAATAGATATGGTGTATTTAGTGTATTTAAGCTTTTTGGAAGAAGCAATGGAAAACGGATAGCTAAGAATAAAAGCAAATCTAAACGTATGACTCAAGAAGAAGAAGCAAGTGTAATTTGTAACAACTTTATAATAGAGAAAGGGTTTGTAGGCTCCAATATATTTCCGAACTATAATGTTTTAAACAATAAGGATTATACTTTAGAAAAATATTTGAAAAATATGAACATTGACTTAAAAAATGATAAGCAAGCTAGAGAGAGTTATAGTAACATTCTATTAAAAGAACTTTCAGAGGATGAATTAGAAAAATTTGAAGAAAACTTGTATAGTACTGGGAACAGTGTTGATATTGAGACTTATAATAGAAGCAAAAAATTTCAAGAACTGAATCCACCTTTTATTAAAAAATTTAATACTATGAACAACTTAAAACTCAGGCAAAGAATTCAGTACAGGGGACTTCAAAGTTACCAGTTTTTACCATCATGTAATGAGAAATTAGATTTGAATGGGAACAACTTTCTTCCTAGTTTTATTGTCAATGACAAATTGAATGTTGCTTTCACAAATGATAATGAATCATCATCAACAGTCATGAACTTGCCAATTCCAAAAAACAATAGGGACTGTAGCTATTTTGAATGCAAAATATACATGAATGAACCACTAAATGATGGTAATTCCTTTTGTATAGGATTAGTAACAATTCCATATCCTTATTATAGATTACCTGGGCATAACAGTATATCCATAGGTTATGAATCTTGTGGTAATTTAAGAATAAATAATTGTGTTACTGAAGGTGTTCTACCAAAACTACATAACGGAGATGTAGTCGGACTTGGGTATAGATATAAAAGTGGATTGATTTTTATTACATATAATGGTAAAAAAGCACTTGATATTCCAAACAAACATTCTATTGAGCTTTTTGTCTCTTGTGGTTTGATAGGCCCAAATAACTCTTTGAATCTACAGTTTAATATAGGACAGATAGGTTATTTATTTATTGAAGCTAATGTTCGGAAATATGCTTTTGATACAAATATTGAAGGAACTGTAGGAGTTCCACCTTCTTATCAAAACAAGGAAAAGGATAAATTGATATTAAAAAGCGGTTATTTAGATATTCAAAATGATGTAGAAAAAAACCAAAGCTTGCCTCCAGAATATGAATTTTCAAAATAAAAATAGTTTTTTATTTATTTTTGTCATTAATTAAATCTAAAATTACGTATTATATATATATTTAAAAAAAAAAAAAAGAAAATTGTTAGTATTTAATATTTAACCGACTAATATAAAGATCAAAGTTTTTTTTATATATATTTTTTTTTACAAAATCTTAATAACCGTTAAATTAAGGAGGGGTAAAAGAAAAAAAAAACGAATAATAAAAATGGCAACAACTATGGGGGAGGGTTTTTTTTGTTTTTGTTTTTTTAAATTTGTGAGTTATTTAATAATGAAACATTATATATGTATGTATAAATATATTCAATAGGGATCAATACACAAATGTTTTTTTTTTAAAAATTAAAAATTAAAAATAAAAATAATTAAAATTAAAAGTTAAATTATACGAAAATAAAAATTTAACCCCTTCATATTTTATAATTTGATGTGTTGTTTAAGATAAGCTTATTGCAAATATACACACACACTCTCTCTTATAAAAATATATATTAAACTTTATATTTTTTATTAATAATAATTTTACAAAAAAAAAAAATTACATAAATATAGAAGGAAGATTTCTTTAAATTTTATTTATTAATAATATGTATATTATCAATTAATATTATTCCTTTTTTCTAAAAAAAAAAACCAACCATCTTCTCAATAAAAGATAAAAAAAGCCATATAGAGTAAACAATTTGTAAGTAATATTTTATTTTTTATTTCTTTTTTTTAAAAAAATTTTTTTTTTTGTAGTTTAAATTCCGAAATAATAATTTTATAAAGAAGTATAAACAACTTAAGAAAAAAAAAATCCTTTAAAAAAAAAAAACCTACATATAAATATATTCATTTTTTTTTCCTTTCAAAAACTAATAATTAGAAAAAAAAAAATTTTTTTTTTTTTTTTTTTTAATTTTCTTTAACATCAATAAACAATCAGTTCAATAAAAGAAAAAAAAAGAATAGA
>JAJMDL010000012.1:38530-80938 GCA_030573575.1 Hanseniaspora sp. CRUB 1602 | reverse complement strand
TTATATTATTAAAAAAACTAATACTAATACCTTTTTTGAAGTGAAGATAAAAGGAAGGAATTAAAAAAAAAAAACAGAAAAAATGCCCATTGATATTGCTCCAAAGCAACAAATTAATATAAAACCTATTTATAATGGAAGGAAAAAACAAAAAAACTCCAATTTTGTTAGTGAAAGTGGTAATACATTAAATAGAAAAGTTGTATTGATAAAAAGGTCTAAATCAACAGGTATTGTTTTAAAACAAAAAAAACAAAAAACAACCTATATAAAGCACCATAACAAACCAATATCAGCTATAAGTAATAACAATGAACATAATAAACATTTATTGCCTGAAAACATTAAACAGAGTAATATTGGTACTTTTATTTTACCCTCAGAAGAAGGATTAGCTAAAGATGAAAAAATCGTTCTCGCTGCTACCCCAGTAATTGCACACACAAAACCCGTTAAATCCGAAGTAACCGATAATGAAATATCAAAAAAACAACAACCTCCAATTACTAATAATAACACAAAGAAATCAATTCCTGCTACTCAAATAGTACCACAAGGGCCAATTCAAAGCAATGTTGTAACCGCAGATTTAAAAAATATCATGCTAGCAACCACGGGTTCTGAAAAGAAGGATATCAAAGAGGCTTCTGGAACTGCTACAAGTTCATCTACTACTTCTTCCACAAGCATTAATAATAGTGTTTTCTCTGATAAAAAAGCTCTTTTGAGTGAAAATACAGTATCTATTGATATAGCTGATTTTAATTCAGAAAATCTCAAAACTATTAAACCTTTTAACAATAATAATGAAACTAAGCAACCAGTGAAAGAGGAAGCACACTCTAAAAAAAATAATAAACCTTCTCTGAAGCTTCTAAATGATCATTCTTTTACAAAAAAGAATGGCTTACAAACACCACCTATAAGTAATGTTAATACAACAACTAATAGTGATGTAGAAATTTTTAATGATGAACCAAATACAAAAAATAATGAACTTAATGACCGCATTTTTAACAATAAAAAATTGCATAACGAAAATGACAATAATCAAAATAAAAAACCAGTAATAATAACAGCTGAGTTTAAAACCCAAGAGAATAATAATAATATTAGATCTGAAAATGAACTAGAGGTAAAACAACCTTTGAAAGAGCCAAAAAATAATAAAAACACCAAAAAAACATTGCCTAATACGGAAATAAGTCGAAGTTTATCTGGACTCAAATCGGAATCTGTTCCAATGACTCCAAGCTACACTGCTAGCACAGATAATACAAATAATATTCAAACTTATGAGCAAAAGCCTTTGCAAGTTTTTTCACCAAAGTCTCCTAAAGAAGAAGAAGTTATTGATGGAGCAAAGCTATCCAAAAAAGCCTCTCTGTTGAAGAAAAAAATTGTTCAAAGAAAAAATAAAAATAGTATATTAAAGTTGGAATTAAATGATTTAATTGAAAATTTACAGCTACTCAAAAAGCAGTATGATATGATTTCTAATGCTTTTGGCAGTGGTATAAGGTCTACAAATGGCGAGCTACTTACTATACCTGATTCTATTTTAGGCATATCTGATGTAAATCTAACGGTTAAAGACTCTACTTCTCATAGCAACAATAACAATGATAATAAGCCAGCACTATCGATTAAAAAAGAAATTCCAGGTTATTATTTTAAAAGAACTGGAACAATGCTATATGCTGATGATGAAGATAGTGGTTTGATTGATAGTAATTCCTTCATGACTAAAAAAAGAAAAACTACTACAACTTCAATTTCCAATCAACAAGATGGTAACAATAATATATTTATGAATAACATAAATCTGATTACTGATAATATTTTAAATGCTATGCCTACAACAGTACCTTTGAAAAATAACAGTGCAAGTGATGTTGCTTTAAATCTAATGACTATTCAAGATGTTCTTCAACAACCAGATATACAGCCTATGAATTCTGTTATGGGTTTTAATCAAAACAACACATACAATAACTCACTCTTCAATGAAAGAAACAATAGTAGTAATAATTTTGATTTTTTTTCAGAAGGCAATGAAAATATTAACCTTGATGATGATGTTAACATGGATTTTTTAAACTTTTAACTCACTATATTTATTACACCAAATATATATTCCAAAATACAAATAAAATTATTTATTTATTTATATTGATATGACTTAAAAAAAATCTCTTTTTTTTATTTATTATATATTTATCTTAATAAAAACATATATTGATAAAAGTCGTGTGGAAGTAACGCGTAAAAAACAAGAATTTTTGAAAAAAAAAAAAAAAAATTTTACACAAATAAAAAGAAATAATTATTTTTTAAAAAAAATTATAACTTTGCTTTTTATATAAACTGTAAAGATAAACCAACAAAAAAAAATTTAAGCAATTATATAAATTTATTGGAAGGTTCCAATTTGTGCATATTTATGAATAGAACTCAGCCTCATCAAGTTCAACTTGGTCCAACCCCTCAACTGAAAGGTCAATTAAAATCTATTTTAGATACTGCATCTCCATCTCCTTTAAGTAAAAAACAAGAACAGTTAGTTAGAAAAAAATTAATATTTGAGCAGGATGAACCAGATTTATTACCTGCAGAGGGAGATGGCTCAATTTCTCTTTTAACCTCTAAAAATAAAGGAATATTTCTATCGCCCATAAAGCTGTTGCAAACTATTGATATTAAAAAACCATCACCTCTTACAAAGAGACTGCAGATGGACTTGCTGAAAGAAAATTCAATTAATGAAGAAGAAGAAGAAGATGATGATTTTAATGAGGATAGCAATACCATTCAAGGTGTTTTGTCAGTGTATAATAAGCAAAGAGTTTTGCCAAAAAAAAGATTGGTTAATACTTTAAAAGAAACTATATCAAATGAAGAAAAAACTTCTATAAATGATGATGATAATAATGCTATTGAAAACAGTAAAATTGACTCACTAATTCAACATGATACAAATAAGATTTCTTCAAGTGAAGATGAAAGTGATATAGAAATTGAAAAAGAAAACATTATAGGTAAACCAGTTCAAGGATATATGAAGAGAAGGCTTATGGAAATGCAGCCATTAATTATGGAAAAACAAAACGCAAATTTGAAAGAAGATTTCAACGAGCTATATCATGAATTAAAACGAAAAAAGCTTGCATTACAAGAAGGAAAGTATGAAAACACGGACAATTTCAAAGGAACACTAACAAGTGATATAATACCTGACATCAATTCTATTAAAAAAAAAAAATACAATACAGTTTCTAATAATTTTGTTAAAATAAATCTAAAGAGGAAAACATTTAGAAAGAGAAAAAAATAATAATTTAGAAATCAAAAAAAAAAAGAAGAAAAAGGAAAGAAAGAAAAAAATCCACCCCATATCAATCTTATATAAGCATTTCTAATATACCTTGTACTCTTTTAGAGTTTTCAGATTTTTTCAATTCATTTTCAAGTTTTTCAAGCAAAACCTTCAAATAATTCTCATCAATATCACAAGAATCTAATAATATTCCTAAAACTTCAAGAGCCAAACCACATGATCTCACATCTCCTATACCATATTTCAAAATCCAATCAACTAAAGGCTTCAATTCTTCAAAGCTTTTACCTTGCAAAGCAACTTTCAACTTATCCTTTCTTTTTAAATCATTTATACATGAAAGTGTAACTTCCAAAGGCATCATCATGTTTCCGTTACTAGTTAAGATAGATGAAACTAAAGCATCAAACCATTTAAATTGCTGAATATTTTTTTCAAATTGTCTTTGCTTCCCAGTTGCATTGTTTGAAGAAGTAAGTTTATCATCATATATTATTTGTTCAGATTTCAAACCTTGGAAATCTCTTCCTGCCATCATTCTATTAAAGGAGTTTGATTTACTCTTGGCATTTCCATTTAAAGCATCAAACTTTGCAGCTCCTTTCAAGTTGTTGATATTTAATTTTCCTTGAACTCCTTTTTTTCTTGTTCTTATGGCCAATAACCCAGTTGATAATCCGACAACCAAATGCTTGTTGTTGCTATCATGATTAGAAGATTGATTTGTTAATGCTGTAGGAGATATAGCTGTTTTTAAAACTGGTCCTGAAAATTTCCAGCCAAATTTCAGTTTAAAATTATCCAATGGATCAAATACTTTAACATGACCATCTAAGGATGATGCTATCAAACAATTAGCAATTGATGTGTCTTTATTACCAATATCTATTTGTTGTTCACCTTTTGAAATGTAATTTAAGCTAGTTACAGTCTTATTAAAATTGTTTGATTCATTTAATTCTCTTCCGTTTTTAGCAATATCCCAACATTTAAATCCATTTCCACCACAAGTTACAATGTTTTGATCATTAATAGCAACTATATCTTCAACAGGTGCTCCTTGATCAAACTTCAAAATTGGCTTACCAGTATTGTTTCTCAAATCATACAATCTTACTCTTTTATCATAAGAACCTGTAATCAAAACATTTGGATTATCTGGCAAAAAATCTAAAGATCTAACATAGTCATCACTACCAGATATTACATTTAAAGGAGAATAAGAATTAGATAGATCATAAACTTTTACCAATCTGTCATCACCAGCAATATAAATTTTAGAAGGATCTCTATTTACATTATTAAATTTTACTTTGTGTACAGGAAATTCTTCACCTTGCTTAGGTCTAATTTGAAGAATCAAATTTTTTGGTTGATAAGAATCATAAATGCTGATCATTCCAGATTTATCAGAAACAGCCATCAACTTACCATCATATCTAAAATCAGCAGAAAGAACTTGCTCTTTAAATCTGGTAAATTGTTTAATAACTTGTCTAGTTTTACTTGAAAAACATTGAACTTTTGAACTACTTAGAACAATAAAATCATTTGGTGATACTGGATTAAATTGAATATCTTGAATAGATTGATATTCTTTGACAATTTGTAAATTAGTGAAAGTTTTCCAAAATCTTTGCTCAGAAGTCACTTGTTGTGACTGATATAAAGGTTGTTTAAATGGGGCAACTTTGCCTTGAGTACTTGACATTTAAAATTTTTGAAATACTAAAAGTTTATAATTATTATTAATATTATTTTATTTGTGAATTTGCTAGTGGTTTATAATTTATAATAAAAGAAGAAAAATTCAATATCTTATAAATCTTTTCATTTAAAAACTTTTTTTTTTTTTTTTTCGTTTTAATGTATCTATTATTTAAAAATAATTTCCGATGTCCAAAAATGGAAATATCATACATAATTTTTGTAAAACAGTGAAAAAAAAAAAGAAATTAAATGATTATAATGAAATAAAAAAAAAAAAGCTAAATCTTAAGTTTGATATATAAAAATAAAATAACAAACATCTCTATTAAAAAAAAACAGAAATTTTATTGTTAAAATAATTTATCTTTAAAAAGACCAATATTTAATACATCCATCTAATCCAAATGTAACAATTTCGTTTTCAGAAACCCATAACAATCCAATTATACCTATCTTATGACATTGTTCTAATTTGAACTTTGGTCTAATGGTTTTTTTCAAAGAGTAAATTACTATACTATTGTCTAAACCTACAGTTGCTAATAAGGGCTCATTCTCATCAGATGCCAAATTGGAAACTGATGATGGTCTCCAAGACATTGAAGTAATTTTTCCTGAATGATGTGACCATTTGTTTACAGAAACAATGATTTCATTTTTATTGAATTTTTTATCCTGAATATTTAGATCATCTTGTAAGGATTGAACTTGAGTTTTACCAGTGAAATCAGAAAATGTGATAAATCCATTATCTACTATGAATTGTGAGATTTTAGTCTTGTGTGTTAATATTACCTCTTCTTGTGTTAAAATTTTTGCTTCTTGATGTTTTTGATCAAAAGTTGCAATGTAAATCTTATTGTTAACATTTTGAATTGCAGTAACTTCCTCTTTATTCTCATTGATGGATACACTTGATATTTCATCAGTTGCTAAATCAATAATGCTTGTTTCAAATTCAAAGTTAACAAATGTAATATTTTTTTTGTTTAAGTCAAATTGGGCAAGTAAAACTTCAGTTTGAAATTGGATTCTCTTTATATTATGCTTTATCCCATTTTCAGTAGAAAATTCTGTAAATACACCTTTTCTGTTTAAAGAAATGTATTTATTGTCATCTATCTTATCTAACAATACAATTTCAACATTGTCATCATTAGGATAAACTATTTGTTCTTTAAAGTTATAAATTTGACCATCATTTGTAGATACTAAATCTTCAGAAAAATAATTAATCGCTTTATTTATACCATTAATTTGTTTATTCTCTGTGATGGTATTATAATCTGGAGATAATTTCAAACCTACCAATGATCCATCATGTTTAACACCTACTAAATTCTCCTTTTCAACAGCTAATCCATATAACTGCAATGATTCACTCTTAAATAGCACACTATAAGAATTGTTGTCTTTAACTTGATAAATTCTAGTTCCACACTTTCCAGAAACAACAAAACTGTCACTAGATACCCATTCTAATAGTGACCAACCTCCTTTAATTTCAGATAAAGCTTCAATTTCTTGATCACTAATAATATCTGTAATAAAGTCACCACTATCACCATCAAAAAATTTTAATCTTTTGTCACTGTAACAAGAAACTAGGTATTTTCCTCTGATTGGAACTCCTTGTTTAGCTCTTTGATAAGCACCGAATGTACCCAGGATCATTTCATTATCACTAGTTGATGATGGTGAGTAACTTAGGTCTTTAATTACACCTCTATATTGAGTGTTGTTATCTTTGAAAGTTTTAATAAACTTGAAACCTGATCCGATTTCTGAACCAGTAAAAAAAATAATAGTTCCCTGAGCATCAGCAACTGCGACTCTTGATCCAGCAATATCTTTAATTCCTGAAGCAAAAGACAGAGAAACTGCAGCACCATTCAAACCCATAGGATCACCAATAGAGTTACCTAAATCCCAGTTTAAAAATCTTAAAAGAGTGTCTGTATTTTTTGCAGAACTTGAAGAATTGGAGTTCATATTAACAGCACCTGTAATGAAAACTTTAGATCCAGTATTATCAACTGCAATATCACTAATAATGGCATTAAAAACTTGAATTTCTTTCAAAATTTTAAATTTCTCTTCTGTATCCAAAAATAACTCAACTATAGTAAGCTTACCATGACTGTCACCTACAAATAGAACATCCCTTTTGGTGTTTGGTATACTGAAGTTTACAATTGCAGTTATTGAAGCATTAGATTGTAATACATTTAACTGAAAAATCTCAGAGTTTTCATCATTGCATAAACTGTTTTGAGTAGCATAATAAATTATATTACCATTGGAATAAAATTTTGTTGTTATATTATTATTTTTAGAAACTGTTATACTGATTTCAGCATTTGGTTTTAAAACTGGTGGAATAAGTTTAACTAACTTCATATTTTGTTTCTTCTTCTTCTATTTCTTCTAATAATAGCAAGTGATTATATATTGAAAGTTTTAAAAAATTGGTTTATTTTTATATATTATTTTATTTTTTTTGTTTTAGTATGATATTTTTTTGGTAATATTTTCAATAAACAAATTTTTATTATGTGGTAGCACATATATATATATAAATATATATTTTTTATTTATTTATTGTGTTGCTGTTTTTAGCTATAAAAAATCTCCGATGATTTTTTTTTTTATAAAAAAAAAGAACACACATAACTCTAAAAGAAAAAAATGCGTAATATCCTATAAACATTGCTTTGCTTATAAAGCTCTTATTTTAAGTAATCATTTTGTGATTATTGTCAAAGATACAGGCATAATCCTTATATGTAGCTCTATGTCGTTCTATAGGTGAAAAAATCTCTTTTAAGTATGGGATATCTTAGTTTAAATCCATTATCTATAGTAACATCAGGCAATATTACATTAATGCCATCATCTTCATCACAACTCAAAGTATTTGAGATATTAAAGCTCAAAATTTTTTTTTGAATTATGTAATTGTTCAATTTAATATCACATATACTACAATAATTTCTTTTGTTTGTAAATCTTTGGATCAAACATCTGTGACCAGCAGAAATTTGTTTTATCTCTTTAATAGTAATTTTGATACTTTTATATGTGTTGAATACTTTTTGCTTTATTTCCTCTTCAGAATCACTGCTTTCACCATCAACAAATAATATATCATTTGGTTCTTTCACTAGCTGCTTGTCACCAAATAATATAGAAGAAGATGGAATTTTTTCCAGTTTCAAAGAGGAAGCTTTGTTCATTTCAGCAGGTTTTTCTGGTGCAGTTGAAAATAGAACTTTTTTATTTTCAACCAAGAAAAGCCTATTCTGGTGTCTTTTAAATCTAGGTGTATTAATAGGTAAATTATTAACAGTTCCATCTCCTGTACTATTTCTGCTATTTTTTTTTGGACTAGCAGTTCTTGATCTTGATCTCTTATTCCCTTTTGGTTTTCTATTTCTGAATGTGTTTCTTCTTTTACAAATTGAATCATTATCATTGTCAGAATTTAAATTTCTATTAGCTAGTGAATCTTCAAAGTAATTAATTCTTCTTGTTCTATCCCTGAGTCTATTAAGGCCATCAATGTCACTTGATAGTCTTATTCTGTGTAAATATTTGTTTTTAATATAGTATTCATTAATGACTGATTTTCGAGGATATTTGTACAATAATGAGTAATGTTGCTCATATGTTAATGGATTCTTTCTACGTACAGCTTTTCTCACTCTTAATGCCATAATTAAATGCTATTGGGGTTTATTGAACAAAAAAAAAAAGTTTTTTATTATATTATTATCATTACTAGAATTTACATATTTATTTATTTGTTGTTTTTTTTTTTTGTTTTCTGCATTTTCTAAATGAATCATAATATTAAAGCCGAAATACCAAGAGTTTTAAAAGAAACTTTATATATATATATATTCTAAACATTAAACCATAAATTAATTGTCTCTTTCAAATCAATCTTATTTTCCTTTTCTCTAGTCACAACAATACTAACAAAAGAACGCTTTTGAGATAACTTTATGTTATATAAACATACCATTGAAGAATTATTACTTTTCTCTTGATCATCTTTGGTTTTAGATTTTGGTGAAAGTACGACAGGAGCACCACCTATTACATTATTAAAATAAACTTGACATTTGTATATGTATGGTGGTTTGGAATCGGTATCTTTATACTCAATATTCAAATCTATTAGTTGTAATTCAAGATGAGTAAATAAGTTTTTGTTTCCAGATAATGGATTTTTCAAGGAGTAATTATATGATTTTGTAGGATTATCATTTTTTAAATTAAATTGATATAGTTCAATTTTGCTGTTGTCTTTTTGCAAAACTTCTTTTATTTTAGAAGATGCTGCATATGTTTTTCCAAAATCATTCAAATTAATATTTGTCATATTTTTATCAGCAAATCTATAATCCTGAAAAAAAGTGAGCTTTAAATTTGAAAAACAAGTTTCATTATTTTTCTCAATGGCAACAGTGGATTTTAATATTTGTGATAAAAATTCTTCATTTTTGTCATATACTTTTACACTTAGATTACTGTTTTCGTTAGTAGGTCTTTTAAGCTTTGTAGATTCCACAAATTTAATGTTTCCAGGATATTCCTCATATTTATTTGATTGACCACCATTTTGAAGTAATTTGATTTGTTCATTTGTTAAAGCAGAAATAAATGGCTGTTCATCTTTCAATCTGCTCTGAATTTCATCTTCTGCAATAATATTATATTTACTATCAGAATCTTTTATATTTATAATGTTTGCTAAAATATTTTCGTTGTCATTAGGATCTTCAGATAACAACTTATTTTTGTATTCTAAATAGTTTTCCTCATATAGTTTGTATAGGGTTAATGAGTTTTCTTTCTTATTTTCTTCTAATGTAGTTATCAACTCATCAAATATAATTCTAGAATAAGACAATAAATGAGTAGCGTCCAGATGTAAAAGACTCTCGGAAGGGTTATATGTTTTGCAATTGAAAAATAGTAATTCAACATCAAGGTAAAAATCATAAACAGTCATGTAAAGCCCTGATTTCAAATTGGATTTTATCATTCCAAATGATATTGGTTTGTATATTAGCTGATAATAATCTGGAAATTCCTCTTTATCTACAAGATCTAAAAATGGTTCAATCAAATTTAATGAAGTATCCAATTCTCTATCCGGTTTTTCAAAAGGTTTAAAACTATTTTCTAATATCTTAAACATTTCTTGTTCAGTGACTTTTTCTAATCTTTCAATAATCTTACTTTCAATTTCTTTCCTGATGTAAGGGTTAATTTCAAAATTTCTATACTGATTTTTTAATTTTAAAAGATCAAACTTAATGAAATTTACAAGTTGATAAGCAGCTCTTACTATTATAGTATCTTTTTCATTATAAAAGGAACAATTCTTATAAATTCTGTCTAAATCCAAAATTAATTGTTCGTAGTTATATTTGGGAACACTTTTAGTATTCTCAGATGGTGTACTGATATCAGTGTCATTTTCTTCATTAATCAAATATGAACGTTTCTGAATATCTTTCAAACTTATACAATCTTCAGTAACAATTTTATGGTAATAATCTGGATAAAATTTTCTTGAAGGCCATCTAACGAAATCCTTAAAAAATTGAAGGTTATTATTGCCTCCTCTTTTCCAAATGTATTTTTCTATGACATCAAAAACCTGAACTTGAAAAGCTGGTATATCCCATGGTTCTTTATTGCGATCTCTCCAAAGTTCAGATTCATCATCTAAAGGTATACTGTTATCACACAATTGTTTATATGTTTCACTTGAATTGTTAGCTGGAAATTTTCCTGCTTTGTATTTAAGACTATCATTCATTTCAAAGTCACTAACATCTTCTGATTGTGATTTCCTTTTATGCTTAGTTAATTTATTGTTCTGTTCTTTTTTGCTTGGTCTACCTCTTTTGTTTTTAGAAGTCTTTCTTGATTTAAAAATTCTGCGGTCATATTCATTTTCTTCATCAACAACAAATTCTTCAGCACTACCTTCATCATACTCTGAGTTAATATCATCTTCATTTTCAAAGTCTACATGGTGGTTTTGTTTTGAAGTAAAATTGTCAACATTTTCTTCTGTTAATACTTTTCTTGGTCTCCCTCTTCCTCTTTTCTTTGGGGGCATTGTTATTGTCAAAAATCAGATCTATTTTTTCTTCTGTTTTGGTGTATTCTGTATTTTATTTAAGGTTTCAATATATATTTGTATATATATATACATTTTTTTTTATTGTTTTATTTATTGTGTTTAATCATATTAAAAAAAAAAATTTTCTATGAAGTTTTTTTTTGTTTTTTGTTTTTCATGGTAAGTCCGAAACAAAACACTTATAGTAACCAAATATATGCACGTGAGCATCAATGAATTATTTTTTATTGAAAGCTAATCTAAGTTATATAAAAAAAAGGCATTTAATATTTATTAATAAATTAAATTTTTTGTAACTAATATGAGTACTTATATTAAGTATTTAAAGGTTTAACGTTTCAATACTAAAGAACTGATTTCACCTTGCTTTTTTTTATTTTCAATCTTTGAAAAGTTTTCTTGAACAAGTTTTTCAAATTGATTGAATTCCTTGTCATGAAGCTGCATTAATTTAGATCTCATTCTGTTATTCAAATGCTTATAAACATCAAGTTTATTTGAAAACATTTCTGCAGTTATTTTTGGATCTTTAAGTAATATTGACGGATTATTTTCCAGAAATTTTTCATAGTCATTATCAAATAAAGATATACCTTTTGTTACTGATTTATTTTTAAATTGAAGTGCTATATTATCAAATAAACTTATATTCAAATTTTTATCACCATCATTTTCTCCTAACAGATTTTCTTTTTCTAATTTATTTGTATTGCTAAAATCAGTATTTTCAGTAAGCACCTCATTTGATATCATTATATTTTCGATATTTTCAATTATTCCTACATCCAAATATGAATCATTAGCAACATTCACAATATCTGTTAAAAGAGTTTCTTTTTCTAATAGTTTTTGTTGTCTTTTCATTTGTTTTATTTTTTCTTGTTCCTCTTTTTGAAGTGACATTTGTTGTTGATACAAATAATTATCCTGCTGTTGTTTTAAAAGAGACTGTTTATGCTCTCTGTTGTGATAATCAGAATCTTCAGAATTAGTAAAAATAAAAGAGCAACATTTGCTCAAAGCCATACCCATTTTTGAAATATAATGAAGAATACGGTTTGGTTTCAATAAAATAAAGATTATATAAGTTAATATGATTTTAAAAAAATAAAACTTTTTCTTTTTTTTTTTATTATTATATTATATAGTTGTAAAATTTATCAGTTTTTTTTTTTAAATATATATAATACATCGGATTTAATGTAATATCTTTTCATTTTCATCCTGTTCAAAAGTTCAAATTGAAAAAAAAAAAATTTGACTCTCTTTGATGAAGAAAAATTTTCACTTTAATTTATATAAACTACTCAAAAAACAAAAAAAAAAAATAACAATAAATAAAAAACCAGAGGAATAATTTATATACATCAAGTATTCTAAAATTATTTGAAAATTTGGAATAAAAAGTATTAAATTACTAATTTTCTTTTGATAATGAATAATTTATTTTGTAAAATAAATAAGAGAGCATTAATCTCTCAACATCAAAAAACTGCTTTGTTACAACAAAAGAGAACTGGGTTTTTTGATTTTTTAGGTAGAGGTAAATCTGATGAAGATGAAAAAAAAGAGCTCTTGAATAAATCAACAACTAAAGAAGAAACTAAACAGCTAGCAGAATCTTTGGTTAAAGGAGAAAATGATTCTTCTGTTGACAGTAAAACAGAGATTAAAGTTTTGGATATGAAAAATACTAGAGTTATTGGTGATAATAGTGCATATGAAACATATTTAAACAGTTTGAAAGAACACAGGATTTCTAGTCTTAAGATAAATGATTGGAGTGTGAAAACATGTCTACAAGCACAAGAATTTGAAAAATTTGAAACAATTTTGAAAGAATTATTGCTTAAATATAAGTTAGAGTTAAATGAATTATCAATTCCATTTAAAGATTTCCAAACAAAGTTTCTATTTTCAAAAGATGTTCAAGCACAAACAGGTATAATCTTATCAGATTATAATATTACTCTTTTTGCATCACCTAAGGACTATAAAACATTTTTTTACGAGGTCGTTTTATCTGGTGAATTATACAAATATCAAGAAAAGAAACCATTAGCCATCAAGATTGATGTGGTCTCTGATTCAGAAGTTCAAACTGATAAAGAAGTTGCCTTGAAAAGATTACAAGCAGAATTTTCTGACGTTTCTGATACCATTACTACGAAATATAAAGATTTTAATTCTGAATATCAGCAAATTTTAGATTCAATGGTTGAAAGAACTAAAATTTTTAGACCACAAACTAATAATATTAGAGTTAAAACATTTAGAAATTTTAAGGATCAAAATATATTAAAGCAAAAACTTGAACAAGAGATTGAATATTCTCATTCTAAATTAATCAAAGGACAAAATTTAGAAAAATGCTAGTTACAATTTAAAAATAAAATAAAAAACAAAAAAATTAGTATTCTTTTAAAATTATAAAAATCTGTAAATAATAAATATATATGTATATATGGAAAATTAATTATAATCTTTAAAACTCATCTTCAATGTAGTTTTTTTTAAGTGAAAATAAAATAAGACAATGTAATCAATGCCGCTTAGTCTTTTTTTCCTTTTTTGGAAATTACATCTGTTTCAGGAAGTTACACAAACCCCCCCCCCCCATTTGTAACTTAGATATGAATACTAAACATATAATCTACCTTTCAAACTATTTTTTTCTTCTTTTTTATTATTATATATATATATATATATTATTGATTACTAACTCTTGAATATTTCAGAAAGCTTATATGTATACAAATTACATAAATGAAGGAAAATTTTAATATTTACCAGATAATAGGCTTTTTATATAATTAATAATGAAATTTATTAACTTAATTATCCAAGCTTTTCTTACTATCATCTTTTTAAAAAAGAGTCATTGCACTTTTTTTGTCTCAGCAGGAGATGTTCCAGTAACAATAAAATCTAGTGGAACCACAATAAATGAAGGATTAAGAAATAATGATCATTATACTAACATGGAAGATGTTTTAAATTCTTCAAAGAGAACAAAATACAACTTACAAGATAAACAATTAAGTAAATTCAAGGAAATGTATACTTTCTTGGATATGAACAAAGAATACAATAAACTTTTGGAAAAAATCATGTTAGAAAATCATATTCATGGTTTAAATATAAAAGTTGTAAGTAAAAAAAATATTCAACCACAAGAAAAATTAATTGATACCACTTCATCAATATTAACTGAATTGACTTCAAAAGAAAATGGTTTGTGTGATTTAGAAAGTTTAGTTCTTTGTCAATCTGATTTTTTTTCATTAACTAATCAAACAAAAGAACAGAACCAATGTAATTATTTAGCTCATATGTCATCTTGTGCTACCAAAGTGTGTTCAAAATCTTCTTATGCTATCAATTTAATTAAAACTTTTAGCACACATATATGTAAAGAAGAAGTCAATAAAAAAACAAAATTAAAAACTTTTCAATATAATTTAAAAAAAGCAAAAGATTTATTTAAAATTATTGAACTTAAAAAAGTACAAAAAGAAATTTTATCTCAATTGGCAAATGTTCCAACCCTTAATTTAGATGATATTGATGAAAGCTCTTTAAATCAAACTGTTAATAGTGAGTTGTATTACAAAAAAGATAATTTGAAGGGAATAACTTCTGAATGTATTCTCCCTCATTTTGATCCAAAATATGACTTGAAATCATGCAACAAGAAAGATTTTTATATTTGTAGAGAAATAATAATGGCTGAATTGGTTTTAACAGAGGTACATTTTTGTCCAAATTGTGAAAATGAAAATGCTTATGACACTTGTATTTGCAAATGTTGTGTTGCAAAAGAATTATTAGATTTATGTTATGAACCTAACTGTGAAGATGAATACGAGCTTGCTAGATATAGTAGATATATTGGTGATATTTGTGAAATTAAGCCAGTTGTTACAATTGATAATGTTGAAAAAGAAAATACAGAACAAAAAAGTGAATCACAATCAAATGTAAATAAAAGAAATTTTGAAATTGAAAAACAAGAGCCTTTCAAAATGTTTGAAGATTTAGATGAAATATTAAATTTTTCTCCAAACAATGTAAATGTGAATGAGAATTTAAGAAATATTAACAGACAGCACACTGACTCTACAAAAAAAATTCACAGAAACAAAAATGATGCTTTTAAAATGATGAATTGGAAAAGAGAGGATGATGATTTTGAAAACTGGGAAGCCAAATATACATCAAACGATACAATTGATGATATTGAAGAGGAATTACCACTGAAAGAGATTAGTGCTTTGAAACAACCAGAAATTGTTTATTCAGAAAGCGATATGGAAGAAATACTAGCACAAGGATGCCATCCTTATGAAATATCTGGTTTATGTCATTATGACCGTTGTTGTTATCCACCTACTTCAACTGAGTATTCTACCATCTATACAATTTCAACTGAAACAGATATAATGGTTTCTACTATTTTAAGATACAAACTTGCTTTAAGCACAACAACAGAAACACAACTATTGGAAAGCACAATCACAGTACAAGTTCCTGCAACTACACATACAAAATACAAAAAAAAATTAATTTATAAAAAGAAAAAAACTGAAACAATTACAAAAACATGTACTATTACATCAATTTCCACGACAACTACAACAGTTACTACAAGTAGTGCTTCCTGTGCTGCAAATGCTTTGGAAACCCAAAATCTTAGTGATAATAAAAGACCCACCATTCCAAATTTAATTAGATTATTTGGCAGTCCAGATGATAATCAAAATTATTCTGGAAATGAAACAGATAAGCATTTTGTTTATTCCAAAAAATCTGTTTTCAAATCTAGTGATTATTCTGTAGATAATAGATATCTACAGTTGATTAATAAAAATTTTACTGGAAATACTAGTATTACAACTACTGCTACAACTATTATTGCCCCTAATAATAATTCTAATTCTTCAAAAAATTCTAGTTCCTTAAACAACTTTTCTTTATTAACTAATACAAATAATTCCAGTTCAGCCACTTTTGAAAATACAAGTGGGAAAAAAAAGGTTTCCACCCAAGCATTAATTATTTCTTTAATTACAGTTATTGTTGCATATCTTTCTTCTTTCAAAGGAAAAGGTGAGACCACTAATGTCAATATATCAAACAATAGCTTTGATAACGAAGATCTTAACGAACATATAAATACAATAGAAAGAGGTGATTCTGGTTTGTATGATAATTCAGATTCTTTAAATGATGAAACTAAGAAAAAAAGAGAGAATGAGAATGATGAGCTAGATACTAGTGACTTTCCATTTGTGGTTGAAGAAACAGAAAGGTTGTTTAACTTGCCACATTCTGAAATGACAGATTCTCAGATTATTGAAAAAATGATATCAGAAGTTTCTTAACTGATGTTTTTTTTTTCCTAAAATTAAATATATAATTACTTTCAACAATATATATATATTAGAATTGTTATTTTTAAATCAGAGAAGGAAAAAAAAAAATAAAAAAAAGCATAATAATGATAATTAAATGTTTGTTTTGGTTTTGAGTAAAATTACATATCATCTATTCAATGCTAACACAAAATGAAAATTTTTATTATTTATTCTTTTCCAATTGATACTTTGATTCTGCAGGAATATTAAAACCTTTTGTGAATTTTTGGCCAGGAAGTATAGGAGCAGCTTCTAAAATAGCCGCAACTTTCTCTTCGGCAGTGCCATTAACAGGAATTTCCTTATAGAAATAATATTCCAAATCTTTACCATTAACTTTTCTAAAAAGTTTAGGTTTATATTCTTCATCTCTTTCAACTCTCTGTTTGGCTAATAATCTTTGCTCTTCTTCAATTTTAAATTTCTCATCGGTAGCTACTTCATGATCCCTTTTACCTAATGCTTTCAAAACATGTTTCCACAAATTTCTACTTTCTAAGCTACCTTGTTCCTCCAAAGGTCTAATTTGAGGTGGTAAAGGATTAGTTTTGTTCACATCTAGTAAAATTTTCTTTTGAGATCCTTTTTTACTATCTTTGATATAAATAATATCATTCCACTTTCCTGATATCTCATATAATGTTTTGTTTGTATTAATTTCTTTTATTGTTCCTTCAATTACATCATATGAACCAGATACAAAACCTTTTGTTTTAAATTCTATATCAGCAATATGATTTGGGCCTTTGATAATCATATGGTCACCTAATTCAATTCTCATTTTACCAAATAAAATACCTCTAGCATAAATATTTGGTTGTGTAAAAGTATATTTTTCAGGTTTCTTTGTTTTGGGATCTTCAATATCCAAAAATTGCAAAACTCCTAATCCTTCCATCATTGCAGCAGAAGAGTTTCCTAAAAATTTGGATTTTGGAAAAACGATACCATCCACTCTCACATTACTTTCTGGAATCATATAAAAGTATGCTGATTTTGGTGGATGATGAGAAGTTTGCTCAGAAATATAAAAAGCCTGTTGCTTATTTGGTAAGTCCCAAAAACATTGAAAGTGCTCACCAATAACCGGGTTCAATGGTTTTTTGACGGCTTTTGGAGCAATATGCCAGCCTGACAAATACCATTTCATAACACCAATTAACCTGTCAACTGGTTCTTTTTCCTTTTTAGCTTCTAACACTATGTTAGGATCTTGTAATTGATTAGTTATTCTTTCTAACATAGATTTCCTTTCTAAAATGAATGTTGGTAATGTAATACGAGAAAGATCTGCACCTGGTTTTAATTGAGAAATAATTCCCAAAAGAATAGATTGACCACCTTGATCAGTTTCATCTATATCATCTATATTTTCCTTTTCAGTTGACCTTTGAGATTCTTGTTTAGAAAGAGATTTTAAAGATAGTGATGAAGCAACAGCAACCATTATATGAATATTATATATTTAAAAAAAAGGAAGAAAGAAGAAAAAAAACTATAGATTACTGGGCTTAGAAAAAAGTTAATTTACACAGACAATTAATATCAAAATTGTTTTGTTTAGCTTTTCTTTTTTTTTTTTAATATAAATATATATAAATTAACTATTTTGCTGTTTGGTTTATTTGTAATTTATTTGTTTTTTAAATGAAAAGTAAATCAAATTTGTTTTTGTTTTTTTTTTTTTAAGAATTAAAGGGAGGAAAAGACCAGAATAAAAAATAAAAAGGTGGCAGAAAATGAAAAAAAAAAAAAAAATTTACTTTTTATTGGTGCATATTATTGCTGAACTAAAAATATTAATAAATAAATTAGCTTCCGAACAAAAGCTTCAAATTAAAAAAAAAAAATAAAAAATTAATAAATAAATAAATTTAGTATTCGGATATAGTAGTGTATTTATGAACTTATCTTTTTAGTGTTTTATTCTTTTATTAAAAATTTTTTTTTTGATCTAATATTAATTTAATCAATTCCTCTGTTTGTAAAACTTTTCAATGTATAATATATAAATTTTATTTTTGTTTGTTTGTTTTTTTTTCTTTTAAAGTTAAGCAATCCTCTAAAATAATAGTAAAATCAAATACATATATATATAAAGTGCAAAATCTTTTCTTTATTCTCAAAATCACTGTTCAGCTTGTAAAGAGTCAGTTAAAGATTGTTTGCTACCATTTGCATTGTTCAAACTTGTGTTGTGATGATCCGTTGAAGCTAATGGTGTTAATGTTGAAGTTGAAAATTCAGTGTTGATTTTTTTACTAGCTTCTATGCTAGGAAAATTATTTGATACTGAACTTCTTCTCTCCTCAGAATCAACGTTATTGGTGTAGGAATTTACATCAGGTAAAGGAGCTCTGAAATCTTCACTATTAGAACCTGTTTTGCCATTATCCAATTTTGTCTTTTTATTTGGAGTTGATTCTTTTAATTTTTTCCTTTTTTTGGTTAATTTTTCTGGTCTTTGTTCACCTTCATCATATACAAAACTTGGTAAATCATAAGATTTAGCATACTTTATTTGTATTGAAAACTTATCACCATCATCAAAATCAGATGATGATCTACATATTTCCATGAATTCTTCACATGCCCTAGCCAAATCAATCGGTTGTTTTTCTTGAATCTCAAATCCAATAAACATGCTAGCTATATGAACCTGTTTAAATCCAGAATACTTTTGTTTTTGATTTTCAACTATTTGGTTTTTCTCTTCACTTGTCAATGGTTCTCCGTTTCTTTCCTTCTCTGTTTTTTCAAATATTGATTTTATATTTTCAATTTCCCTATATTTTTTTAATTCAGGTTCTGATTTGAAAAAACCAAATTTACCTAATATTGATTCAGCTTCATCATCTGTATTATATGCATAAGAGCTTTCAAAATATTTATTATGTGGCTGTGCAAGGTCTATGTAAGGAGTGTTTTCAAGTTTGGTAACTAATAATCTTACTTTACTTTCAACACAACCTGACCACTTTAAGTGTTCTTCTTCTGTTCCTTTAGTAGTCGCTAAAAGAATCAAATAAAATTTGTATCTATGGAAAAAATCATGTTTGGCTATAAGATCTTTCCAAGTCATTTCACCAGTAGATATTTTGTTGCAAATATCAATTCCTCTTTTAAACTCTCTCAATATTACTCTTTTATTACTTTCAGTTATATTATGAGTTGCACACATTGATGGATAAGAAGGTGTTATTACTGGCATCTTATGGAATCTATCTTGATTTGATTTAGTGGGGTTCCAAACCCTGAAAGGTAACTTGTGTGTTTCAATAGTTTTCAACAAAACAGGTTGTGGCCATTTCCAAGAATAATAAACAAAGAAAAATTTCTGAACTATTGTTGCTGAGTTAGCATTTGGGTATAATTGACAAATCTTTGCAACAAGCATAGCCCAAGCTACTCCACCAGGAAAACCAAATACATTTGCATATATACCTCTCTTTTGTGCCCAAAGTTTAATGAATCTTAATGCTAATCGAAACACAGATTTGGAAGGAACTGCTTTCAAAATATCATCAGTAACTCTTGTACCGTTTAATGCTCTTAAATCTTTATCATCTATGTTTCTTAATATACCAGTATCAGTTAATGTTAAATCAGAATTTACTTGAGCAAGATCAACTTTACCACAGATTAAATCTATAGATATACCATCAAACTCCATTTTTATAATAGGAACAAATGCTTCAGAGACTGGTTGGATTTCTTCAAGTTCAGGTCTAGCTTTTAAAATAGGGACCATAAAAGTAAAAAAATCTTCTCTAGAAACATGTTTAGGTACTACAATCAATGTATCAATATCAGATCCAGGACCATGAACTCCAAGTCTATATGAACCAAAAGTATACACACAGCCACCTGCATCTCTGGCAAGACTTTCTGACATTCCTTTACTTAAAGATGCTTCAAACACAAATTGTTTAGCTAAATCAGTAAGAACAGCAATAACTTTCTTTCTTTTTTCAGTTTGTTGATGTGTTTCAAAACTTTTCTCATCTCTTAATAATTGAAAAAGTGATTTATTTAAGGCTTCATCAGCTGGTGTTGGTCTATCTAAACTAAATGGTCTTGAAGTACCCCATTGTTGTGGTTGATTCATTTCCTTTGTTAATAAATATTTATGTTTCTTTTTTTCTTTTAGCTTATACTTGTAAGATAAAAAATAATGACAAAAAGAAAAAAAAAAAAGTAATTATCAGAATATATAATTTAACTGTTGTTTGGTTTTGTGTTGAAAGTTATATAAAAGAAAAATAAATTTTTTAAAAAAATTTTCTTTAAAAAGTTTTGTGTTGTGTGTGTACAATTTTTTTTTTTTTTTTGGGTTTGTTCATGTGTGAATTTGGCTCAACTCAAAAAAAAATTGTATATATCGGATGTTTCTTCTCACAAGTTAAAAAAGAACATATTAAAAGTATTATTAGTAAAAAAGTACTTTTTTTAAAATATATATATATATATGTATTAACTTGTGTGATTATATTAAATAAAAACAAAAGAATTTGCTATTACTTTGTCTGTTTGTTTTAAAAATGAAAGTTTTAGCTTAAGAAATCAGTATGCATTAGAATTATATATTCTTAAACAGAATCAACAATGTTATGAGCATTATTTAAAACTTCAATCATCTTTTTACACTCTTTTCTTCTTTCAATAGTAATATCATTTTCTTTAACTAAATCACCAAGCTTTGGACTATCATACAATTTCTCTAATAAAACCTTTTGAATATCATTTTTGGATTTAACAATCAACTTCAACATAATAGCCTTTGGAATACTATCAGCAATGTTCTTTTTAACAATATTGTAATAAGACTCGATTAACAATTTTATAACTTCAGTTTCAGTAGTTTCCCTATCAGTCATTTCACCAGTAGCTTTCAAAATTGTTGGAGGACTTTCCAAAAATTCAGTTTGTTTTTTAGATTTAGAAGAAGAAAAAAAGCCACCAAAAAAACTATTGTTATTCTTTTCAGAATCAACGTTAGAAGAGCTGTTGTTTGCTTTACTGCTACTGGATAATGATTTTCCTGTCTTTGGATCAACTGGAATTTTAGGATGCAATTTTTCCTGAACCATAGCCATAGCATCAGATCCTCTCAATAAATCAGGGTGAGCTGTGTTTATGTAAGTTTCCTCACCATCAATAACATCATTCACTAAGTTGTTAGTTGGTATGGCATTGGCTTTGATAAAATCGATAAAGCAGTTCACTAAGGCATCTCTTAATAAAGGATATCTTGAGAACTGGGTTTGAGTAGTAATTTGCTTTAAAATTCTAATAAGTTCATCAACAACTAATAGCACTAATTTTTCAGATGGTGAATGGAATCTTTCTATTTGTTGTTTAACTAAAACTTCAAAAGCTTCAGTACCAACAAATAAAGACGGAGCATAACCGGAGCTATTGTACATAATAGTTCTTATATCAGAGTCTTTGATTTTGTCAAATGGATTTAAAGAATAAACACCATTTTTGAAAATTTCATGGAAAACAAAAGAAATTCTTGCACCACCAGATAATTCTTGGCTTGATAAATCTGTAGCTTCACCATCTAAGATTCCAACATACTCTTTTGTAAAATCTGTTATCATATTCAAAACAATCGAGTTTGGAGAGTCCATTCCTTCAGGACCTAATTCAATTAATTCAGCTCTGAATTTCTTTAAAGCTTTTTCAATTTTCTCCTTAATTTCAGGAAGCTTTTGTTTAATGTGGTGAAGCAAAATACTATTTAATTTTCTTGCCAAATATGGGGTACCACAGTAAGCTGATTTAGATCTGTAGGCATCATGGTTTTCAAAGAATTGTGCTTCATCTTTCAAAGCATCTCTAATCGTTTTATTCATTTCAATATCTTTTTGACCTCTGTTAATAACAGGAATGTAACCATATCTCAAAGGAATGACTCTACCAGCAAGAATGTCTACAACATCAGTTCCTCTATCCATCAAATCAACTTTAGTTAAAACACCTATTGTTCTTTTACCTTCAGGATCAACCTCTTTGGCCAACTTCAACCCATCAGAATTTGCAAGATCAGAATTTGCTGGATTTACTGAAAGAATGATAGCATTAGGCTTTGAAATGTAAGTTAAAAGCATGCTCTTAATTTGTCTTTCAATATCATGTGGTTGATCACCAACAGGTACTTTAGTAAGACCTGGTAAATCAACCAATGTTAAAGTCAAAACATGAGGTGAGTAAATTCTCAAGTTGATTGGAACTGGTGATATACCTAATTTTTTACCAGTTGTTCTTTCTGTTTCAGCTTCAATTTCTTTTCTGATCTCATTAAAATTAAAGAATTTTTTGCCTGGTAAATGCAAAAATTCACCCCATTCTTCAGTATTGTCTTCTTTTTGACTAGAATCAGCTTGGTCAGTTTTTACATCTTGAGTTTGCAAATCCAGCAAATCACTGCCACCATTAGAAGTTTTTGTACTTCTTCTGTTTATCAATTGCAAAACCAATGGTCTTCTTGTTACAATACCAGTTCCTCTAGGTAAAAAATCTCTTCCAACAATATTTTCTAAAACGGAGGATTTACCACTACTTTGAGATCCGACAACAGTAATCTGTGGTAAATCAATTGGAGATTGAGAACCACCACCTAAAGGTGCTAATGTGTCTTGTAATTTGTTGATAATGCTAATCAAATGTTCATCCATTTTTTTTTTTTACTTTTTAATATCTGATAAAAATATAAATGTTTTTTTGGGGGTTTTTTTTATTATTGTTGTTTCGTTTTTTTTTCTGATAATGTTTTTATTATGATAAATGTACAAATAAAATTTTTTTAAAATTGTGTGTGTGTGTGTTTTTTTTAAATTTTATTTTTGTTGCTATTCTAATTTTAGCTAGGTGGCAATTTGATTTTTTTTTTTTTTTTTGTTTTTATGTTTTTCTGGTCTCTCTAATCAGTTAAAACCAAAATATCTCCGAATTTTTGGATTCACTAAGGATTCACTAACCAACAAAAAAAATTGAAGTAATCTTTTTTATCAGTTTGTTTTAAAATCTTATGGAAAATATACGCCATGTAATGTGACATGTTAAGTGTACATTATGAAGAAAATTTGAACCACTTTTAAAGTAAGATACAATTTGGATTTGTTTTCAAGTAATCATACTATGTGTTGTTGACAAATTGTTTTTTTTTTTTTTTTTTTTTAAATTAACTTCCAAAAAGTTTGTTGCAAAAATGACAATATAAAAAGTACTTTTTATCAGGTTTTGAAAGTAAAATTAGTGTACATAAACAGCACATATGGACGAATTCAGAACTGAAAAAAATTAAACTTTAAATTAAATTAATGGTCTAAGATTATGAGTTAAATAAATATACTTTTAAATATGGGTTTTCCAGATAAAAATATTTTTATATCCGAGACATCATCTAAATAATTTTCCAACACTGGAATATTTTCTCAATGCGCATAAAAATATTTTATTTTTTTGATACAACTGCGTGGAATATATTATATAACGCATATAATGCAATTGATTAAATATTAAAAGTAAAAACACACTGTAAAAAGCTTTTGAATCTGTAAGCATTTAAACATTCAATAATAACAACTAGCTTGTAAACGCATATTTTATTATGTATTTTTTATTTTTTAATGTAATATATATAGTGACAATTGTTTGTTTACATTCTTATTAAAAGAAAATATTTAAAAAACCTTTATTTTAATTAAAAGTTTTTAAAAATGTAAACAAAAAAACCAAAAAATAAATCTTATGTTTTTTGCTTAAAGATTAAATTTTTTTAATACTATCATATAATTTATTACAAAGTAAATTTTTTTTTTATATATTCAGTAAAGTTAGTACCATATTTTAATTTTATACTACAAAAAACAAAAAAATCTATAACAAAACATAATTATATCCGAAGATTGTATTTAAAAATTACAAACCGGATATCATAATAACAGCAAAAATATTTAATATAATTAAAAACGCATTAGTATTTTTATTTAAGCGTAAAACAATACATAAAAAATATATTTATTAATATTATTACTGTTTATGTTTTAAATTTAATACGTTTATATTTTTAAGTAAAAATGCATTAAATTAATTAATTTTTAATCATAAAAAATGTTTTTTAAACAATACACCGGGTGTCAATTTTTTAAAGCATATATCGGATATATATTATATTTTTGCTTATGCAAATGTAATTCATATGTATTAACAAAAATGCTATTTTATTAAAATGAATGTGGCTTAACAATATTAAAAGTTTATGCAATTATATAAAATTGGATATAGTAGTGAATTAAATGTAGCAAGAGAGTAAGTTTGTGTAGATAATTAAGGACTTTTTTAAAATTAATTTACTATTTAACTAAAGTAATGATAATATTTGTCACTATGGATATATATACTTTAATTTTATGAGCAGGGATAAATAATTAAATATAATGTATATACAAACTATGATGTAATGTTTTTTAATTTTTAATACTATTCAGTTGTCTACTTGATAGTAAATTATTATTATTTTATTAAATTTTTAGTTACCGTTGCACTTTGTTCTCTTCATACTTATATATTTAAAATTTAATGATTATTTAAAAGTAAGCTCCACTGTTGTGACGATATTATAAACAAATTTATTTGTTAAATTGATAGTAGTTTTGTAGTAGTTGTGATAATGATATAACTTTTTTTTTTTTAAATTAATGTTGGCTTTTTGTGTGTTTATTTTGTTTCCAATCATGCCATATTTAAAGTTAATGATTGAATTATAGAAAAATAATATTTTTAATGAAAAGTTTTATTTGTTAATATTGTCGTTTTTTTATGAATTAATTAATAAATTTCTTGATATTTTTAACGTGAAATGCCAAAACGCATGATATGCATTAAAATAACAATTAAATGTGCTTATATAAAAAGCAGAAAGCTCAAATTTATGACATAAGGAAAATAATATACAATATATTATGTGAAATATTTAGTTGCATATCTCCGAAGAAATGTGAATCACTTCTGAAATAAGCTTAAAACAAGATGCAATTGATATATGCTTTGAAGTAAATATACACCACGTCACACAAATGCAATTTTTTATATTTTAAATGAGTCATAAAAAGTTTGTTGCAAGAAGAACTTCATTAAATGTACTTTTTTTCTACAAAATTTAACGTTAAGATTAGTATATATACATCAAACAACATATATTAACAAAGTCAGAGCTGACAAAAATAAACTTCAAATTGGATTACTAATCTAATAAGCTTATAGTAAAATAAAAAAATCTAATTTATGAATTTCATATATTAACCAAAAAAAAGTAAACTTATCCTTAAATATATTACTTTCTACAAAAGAAAAGGTAATTAACTCCGAAACATCTACAGATTAATTTTTTCAACACTAGAAAATTTTCACAGTAAGTTTAATAAAAGATTTTTATAAGAAAAAAAAACACACTAAACTGTGATTTATTTTTGCTTGCATTAGCAAATTGAACAAAACACACAGTTAGCGAGCGGAAAAAAAAAGTGGTGGTGAAATTTCATTAAAATTAGTGTATATCACATTTAAAGAAATAATCAAAAATATACTGCTTTTTCACATATATAAATTATTTAACTACCATTTCAGTAATTACAATTTTTTTTTTTTTTTTTTCAATTTAAATAATAATGATTGGTACTCTTTCATTTATTTTAAATTGATGATTACTGTACTATTAGATATAAAGTTTTTGATAAAAACCAGAGATATCATCATTAATTGTCTAAACAAAAAAATGGCTACTAATATCACTTGGCACCCAAACTTAACTTATCAAGAAAGATCTGAATTAATCAACCAAAAGGGAGCAACTATTTGGTTAACTGGTTTAAGTGCTTCAGGTAAGAGTACAATCGCATGTGCTTTAGAGCAATTGCTTTTAAAAGAAAAGGTTACTGCTTATAGATTGGATGGTGATAACGTTAGATTTGGTCTAAACAAAGATTTAGGGTTCAGTGAAAAAGATAGAGTTGAAAATATTAGAAGAATAGCAGAAGTGTCTAAATTGTTTGCTGACTCATGTTCCATTGCAGTCACAAGTTTTATTTCTCCTTATAGAGAAGATAGAGATAAGGCAAGAGAATTACACTTAAATTCTAATCTTAAATTTATTGAAGTTTTTGTTGATGTTCCTTTAGAAGTTGCTGAAAAAAGAGATCCAAAGGGTTTATACAAAAAAGCTAGAGAAGGAGTCATTAAAGACTTTACAGGAATTTCAGCTCCATATGAAGCTCCAATTAAACCAGAGATTCATATCAGAACTGATTTGCTATCAATAGAAGAAAGTGCTTTACAAATTTACAACTATTTAAAAGAACACAATGTTTTGTAATTTAAGTTTTAAAATTTTATTTATTTATTTTATATATATATAAGTACACATTAAATGTCACATTTAAGTTTTTAAATAATGCACATAACATTCACATTCAACAAACCTTATTTGCAAAAAAAAAAAGAAGGGGGTGGGGAGAAAGGGTTTTCCTATTAAAAAACAAACAAATATACATAAACAAAATTTATATGCTTTGACTTATTAATAAAATATATATACAAATATTATTTATAAATAATAATACTTATACTAAAAAAAAAACATGAAAATTTTGGAAAGAAGGAAGAAAGGGGGAAAAAAATATTAAACAAAAAAAAATGTCATAGAATATTATCATTAACGTTTTAAACTATCTAATCTAGCTTGTAAGTCATTATCTGCTCCAAGTGCTACCCTATTAGAGTCTTCATTTTGAGCTTCTTGTAAAGTATTTTCTTCTAAATGTTCTTCTGGAGCATCAGTATTCAATTTATTCTTTAAATCAACACCAATTTCATCCATGATTTGATTCAAAAATTCATCTGCCTCTTCTTCCTCGTCTTCTTCTTCAAAGACATCATCTAAAGCATCATCCATCATTTCTTGTTTTTGGTCCATCATTTCATTTTGCTTTTCAAATTCCATTGAAATTTTTTGAAGCTGTGGTAAGTTAATTCCTCTATTCATAGCATTCAACAAACCTGTTGCCTCTCTCAATGATTTTGTCATCAAATCACTTGATCGTATTGTTTGAATTCTTAGATTTATCATGTTAAGTTTTGTGCTCATAACATCAAATTTCTTTACATAATTTTTGGTTCTAATTAAGTCTTTAGATTTAATTTTTGCTTGTTTAATTTGCCCATTTTTACACATTTTTCTAATTTCAGAAACTAGTTTAGTCTCTTGTTGTTCTAATTTACGTTTCTCTCGATCCAATTCTCTCATAGCCCTTTGAAGAGATCTTTGATTCATTTTTAACCTCTCTTGAGGTGTTACTTGTTTACCAAATACCCATTCCATTAAAGACATGATGTTTGTTTATTATATGTATGCGTATATATATTAAGAAAAGAGTTACAAAATTTCACCTTAATGAAAAGTAAATGGTTAATTAATAAATTTTATAAAAATATATAACTTTTTAATTCTTATTATTATTTTATTTGGTTAATATTGTTTTTATTTATATATAAATATATGTTAATAATCTTAAGATAAGAACATTACAAAAAAAAAAAAATCTACAAAACATTGGCGAAAATCACACTTAAAGGAAATTTATAAAAAAAAAAAAACTTGGTAACTTTTTAAATATTGTTTTTATAATATCCGACAGAAATGTAGTATCGTTCAAATATAGGAATTTTAAAAAAAGAAAAATTTTTTTTTTTTCATACTTTTTTAATATTTTTGAATTTTGTTTTGCTGAATATATCAAACTAAAGTGAATGAAAAGAACAAAATACAATGAAGATTCCAAGTTTATTGTCATTACTTATATACATATAAAAAAAATAGGCTAATAAATAAATTAATAATATTATGCTTTTTGAACTAGTTACAATTGTTAGAACACCTAAATTGTTAGGCCAAAAAAGATATCAAGATGCTAAAACATTTAGTGAAAATTTGGGAAAACTTATATTGAATAATAGAGGTGTTATAAGAAAAATAGAAAACAATGGATTATTACAATTCCAAGATTTAAAGAGAAAACATGGTGAAACCTTTTTTGAAGGCTATAAAGTTACTATGCTCTATGATTGCTCTCCTGTAGTTCAATCTCAAGTTATGAATAATTTGGTAAAAGATCCAAGGGTTCTATCACATACAGCCTTTTCACATAACAGTAAATTGAGTGATAAAACTACCTCAACAACTAGTGACAAGGTTCATGGGCTATTGAAGCAATAAATTTGTTTCTATAATAATAATTTTTTTGTTAAATCGCAGTTACTTGTATATATATATATTATAAAGAGTTTTTTTGTAATCTTTAAATGCTGAGAATGTATTTTTTATTATTATTAAAACATATATTTATATGTATGTTCTTTGTTTTTGCTTTTGTTGCCCTTTTTTTCAGTAATTATTATGCTTTATGGAGTGTTTACTTGTGTTGTGTTTCAAAAAAGAGGAGGATTTTGTTGTTTTATTTTGAGCTATTAATTTGTTATAAAGTAAAATTAAGTATATATTTCAAAAATAGCGAAAACGAAGATTTGCTTAAAGTATGTATAATTTCGATATATGCTATATTGTTTCTAATATGAATATATCCAAACAAACGAAAAAACACAAATATATATTAAATTATGTTATATGCTCTTTTTAAATTATTTATTTATTTATGCTTTGTATTTGTTTTTTTTTTGATTTGCTATATTTCTCATTATTAAATTAATCAATGTAAGTTTAAATATCGGTGCGATAATCTATTAGCAAATACCCGAGATAGAACATAACCTTTTTTAAGACAACTATATCAACAAAGTTATACAACTTAAAGGAATATAATATCATTACATCTAACTTTTATAATTATTTATAAATATAAATATATATTGGAAAGAATAATTGTGATTCTCTCTTTCCCCCTTTCTACTAGACTTTGTAAAAATACTATTAAAATACAATTATTTCCGAATACAAAGCCCTTTCTCATTCGGAGCAATTCTTTTATTTATTTTTTTTGTTTCAAAACAAATAACAGAAAAAAAAACTGGACATCATATGAAAATACTACTAAACATATATATTTATACATACAATATTAAAGCAACAACTCAAAGAAAAAAAAATTCCTTGTAAATAAATTAAAATGATTTAATTTAACCAAAACAAAGTTTTGTATCATTTATTTTACAAAGCTTCTGAGATATTTTTAAAAACATTTATATATTTATATATGAATATACATTTATACTACATTGTTATATTATATTAATTATTAGTAATGGTAAATAATAGTATCAAAGAGAAACAAGATGACACAAACCTGCTAAATTTATTTAATAAACACAAGAAGGACAGTTCATTAGAAAAAACAATAGATTTGATGGATGTAATGAAATTAGCAGAAAATTTTGAAACTAATAGTATAAACTCTAATGACAGTAAAATTGAGAGTATAAAAAATGATGAAAAACTAGATAATTCTTCAAATAATATTAGAACAACCACTCCAATAAAGGATGAAAACATAAACTCTAAGCAACAAGAAGACAAAACCCAAAGTTTTTATCAATCCCCTCTTACTGAGCTTTTGTCTTCAAGCGAAAGCTTCAATAGATCTCCAGCTAAAGATAATGAACAATTTTTAGAAAATAATATAGTGAATAAAACTTCAGCATCTGATATAATAGATAATAATATTAATGAACAACCTAATAATGCTCAAGTAGAACCTGAAAACAAGAAACCTCAGGATAGTAATACAGTCAATACTTTAAATAAAGAATCATACTCATTTATTTCAAAAATTCCACCACATAAATCTTCTGCATTTAAAGATGGATCAGCAAAATGTTCAAAAAGTGAAGGAAGTGTGTTGGTTCAAGATCTGCCATTTGGAATAAGTACACCTAGAACTGCACCAAAACCGCCAGCTGATGCCTTGTCATATAAATTGGATGCTTCTTTCAAACCTGTATCATCTATGCCGATTTCCAGAACAAAAACTTTAAAACCAAATTCTAAAAGTTATGAAAATAAAACAAAAGACGCTAAAAGTGTAAAATTACTTAAAAAAGTAAATGGTGGAACTCACAAAAAGAGAGAGTCATTTTTTGCAGTGGCGAAAAGGTCTTTTAGTAAAAATAAATCCGCTACTTCTTCATCCACATCATCCAATTCATCTATTTCAAATATCAGATCTGTAAGTAGTTCGATATCTACTCCTTATGATGCTAAACATTTACATCACGTTGGAATAACAACAAACGGTAGCTATACAGGATTACCTAAAGAATGGGAGTTATTGCTAACTTCTCAAGGAATATCTATACAAGAACAGAATGAAGTTGCTAATAAGGAAACTATTAAAAACGTTTTAGAGTTTTACAAATCTGAAGTTTTAAACTTAGATTTAGGTATCAATCCTACTTTTACTGATGCTGATGATAGTTTAGAAAGTGGTATATCAAATGACTCTGTAAGTGTCAGCTCACCTGTAACTTTGGAATCTAAGGAAGGCGACATCTGTGATGTAAAAAAAGACATATCTTCTGACATTACAAAAGGATTAAACGTTGTGAGAAGTGGTGAAACAAAAACAAAAAAAATTGAAAACATTAATGATAAATCACTTACAGACATACCTCCACCAATACCAAAGGCACCAAAAATTGATTTTTCTTTAGAAAAGACAGAACAAAACACTTCTGTACAATTAAGAAATAAAGGTGATAGAGAAGCAAAAAAGAAAAAATCTGATGCAAAGTTTTATGAAAATCTTGCAAAAGTATCAGTTCAAGAAGATCCTTTGAAGCTATATAATAATTTAGAGGAGATAGGACATGGTGCATCAGGGGCAGTTTTTTTAGCAACAAATGATAAAGAAAAAGTTGCATTGAAAAAAATAAACATTAAAGGACATCCAAACAAATCATTAATCATTTTAGAAATTGAGACTATGAAGTTTTCTCGTCACCCTAATGTCATTGAATTCAAAAAAGCATTTTTTTATAACATGGACCTTTGGGTGTCTATGGAATTTATGGAGGGTGGAAATTTAGCTGATATTGTAACTAACTGTTTGCTGACAGATCTTCAAATAAGTTTTGTTTGTAAAGAAGTATTGAAAGGGTTACAGTTTTTACATGATAATGGAATTCTTCATAGAGATATCAAGTCTGATAATATTTTGTTAAATTACCAGGGTAATATTAAAATATCAGATTTTGGATTTTGTGCTTTGATAAAAGAAGAAGAAACGAAGAGAAATACAATGGTAGGAACACCTTATTGGATGGCACCTGAGATTGTTAACAGACAGAAATATGGATATAAAATTGATATATGGTCTTTAGGAATAATGATAATTGAAATGGTTGATGGTGAGCCACCATATATGAATGAGACACCATTAAGAGCACTATATCTGATAGCTAAAAATGGGACACCCACTTTAAATAACCCTGACGGTATAAGTGCTTTAGGAAAACAATTTATGGGCTGCTGTTTGACTGTCAATCCTGATGATAGATTAAGCGCTACTGAGTTATTAGAACATGATTATATGAAAAATATGAACAGTGATGGCCAAGTTATTGCTCAGCTTGTTAAATTGTCCAAATTAAAGAAAAATCAGAATTAATTGTAATATATATATATATTTTATTCTTCATATGGTAGCACCAAATCAGAAGATTCAATGAATAAAGGCTTTGATTCTTCTTTTTCTTTTTCATCAAAATTTTCTTCTTTAGAGTGTTCACTAATTTCTTCCCCATCACCATCTAAAAATTTACTTAATTCTTTTTGCTCTTCATCATCACTTATTTCATTAGATTCATTATTACTTAAGGAAACCTCGTTTTCAGCTAAAGCTGAAAGCTTGTTTTGATCATGGAGCATGGTAAAGTTTAGTTGTAGTTCATCTTCACCTATATTCTCTAAAGAATAACATGCATCTGTTGGAATTAAAAATTCAGAATTTTTCACACATACCATAATTTCTTCTTTACCAATTTCTGTTTCTTCATTTGATATCCTAACCTCAACTACTCCATTTAAAACAATAAATTGCAACCATTTACAAGAGTTTTTCTTTCTTGATTTTTTACCTGTTTCTATTGGTAGTTTAAAGAATCCTGTTTTTATGATATCAAATTCAGATATTTTTTTTTCCAAAGTATAACATATTGTAAAGTCATCAGAACTTGTCAAAGTGGGAACAGTCTCTGAGGCAGTGTCAGGGGCAAATGCTAAAACTATATCTTGTGGATTATTATTTTCATCTTTAACTTCTGTTTCAAATATACCAAATTTCAACCAATCTGAGCCTGGAATTTCACCTGCATCTATCTTCTCATAAATCTTATAGTTAACTTTATTAGATGACCCTAGACCCGTTGCAATTTTTTTTTTTCTACCTCTTCTTTTTTTCCCTTGATCAACTGTAAAAGTTTTTGATTGATTTTTTCTTCTTCTTATAAAGTCTTCTTCATGAACATCATCCTTTTTATCAATTTTCACAACACCATCAATAGTTAAACCTGGTCCATTTGGATCTTTCTTGTAAATTATCCTTTCATTACGCCAAAAATCCAAAGTAGGCACTTTAATTCTAGTTGATTTTCGCAATTTTCTTTGTGTAGTTACAGGTGTTTTTTCTGATTCTGAAAGTTCAAAATCTTCATCATCAATATCAGATTCTGACAGAAGATTGCTACTATCATATCCACTATCAGATGTCAATCCATTGTTTTCTCTAATTAACTCATCTGTTTCATTCCATAATACATCGTCTCTAAGATGCTTAGTTGATTCATACTCACTTAAGATACGTGCTTTTGATTTATTGTTTGCAAGATCTTTTTCATATTGTTCATTTTTATTAACATCAAATTCCTCATCACCAGGGTCATCTATTTGATCAACAGGATCTTTGAAATTCATTTTTCTTTTTTTAATCAATTCCAAATAACGTTTAGATTGAATATATTTCTCTCTTTCTCTTGCCCATTCATCTCCCGAATCATCTGAATTTATTTCAACTAAATCATCTCCAATATCATTTTCTTGATTATTATTTGAAAGTGAATCTTTTGATCTATTATCTTCTACAAAGGATTCAAGCCCATTTTTCTCAAGACTTTGTTTTGTAACTTGTGAACGATTTTTGTTAGGGGGAGTTAATTGAATGTTTATGCCATCTAAATAGTCTTTATTCATTTCTTCTTTATCTTCAAAAACAGAAAAATCATTATTAGCATCTAAAGCAAAATTATTAGGAGATTGACTTCTAACATCTTGATTTCTGTTTCTTCTATTATCAGAATGATTGTAGCCAAAATCACCTTGTGATGGTGGATCATCTGGAATATTTTCATATTCATTGTACTGAGCATAAAACGAAGCTTCTCCATTAACAGCTTTTTCAATATTTTCCTCCCTGTTGCTATTATTTTTACCAATTTGCTCATTAATATCACTTAAATTTAAATTATCTTCAGTTGGATTCCCATACCTTGAATCACTTATATTGATATTTTGATAGTCATTATTACCCAACAAATCCATTTGATCTATATTCGCAGGTGTCTGTCTTTGTATTTCGTTATGCAAATTGCTTCTTCTACGTGCTAGTTGATTATCATTTTGTTGAGGTTTGTAAGCCCAAGAAGATGTATTTGATATTAAACTATTTCTTTTGGAATTAGAAAATTCTGATATATTATCATCAATATTTTTAAAAAGTAAACTTACTCTTCGTGCTGACAGACTTCCTGCGTTTGCTATTTCATTTGCTGTAAGATTTTTTATTGGAAACTTTACATCTTTGAATTCTGTTTGCTTACTGCCACTTCGTTGAGAAAGTTTTCTCTTTTTTAAAGTAGATCCATGTCTATTATATTTTAATTCAACTAGTTCATCCATTTATGTATATACAAAGAAATATGTTTATTTAATTACAATTGTGGTTTTACAATGTTGTGCTATATATTAAATATATATATTTTTTTAGTTTGTTTTTTCTTTTTCTTAGTTTGTTGTTATTCTAAATTCGTGATTTTTTTTTTTTGTTTTTTCTTTTTTTTCTTAAAAAAAAACATTAATTTTAATGTTTTCCCTTATTAAAATACGCGTCGTAACACGTGATACAATACAATAAAAAATACAAAATTAAAACAAGATTTAAGAAAGATAACAAACAAGACAAAAAACAAAACTAATAATGATATTTTTATAAAGGTAAATTATAATATAATATATATTTATTGCTAAAAAAAAATAAATAACATTTATGATCCATACTTTTCTTTGATCTTCTTTTCAACAGTTGCAACTTTATCAGAAGCAGTTTGACTTTTATCAACTCTTGATCCAGTTCTGATTTCTGTATGCAATCTGATTAAGTTCAAATTCTTGTGACAGAATAAATGAACTTGCTTGATTAATTGAAAAACAGCACCCATTTCACCTTCTAAAGTTGTACCTGCAGAGTGTAAAGTAGTTTTAACATTTAAAGTGTTATTTCTCAAGTAGTTTTCAATTTCAAAAACAGTATCGGAAACAGAAGGTGATGAAGTTCCTAATGGAACAATACAAACATCAGCTAAACAACTTAATTCAGTTGGATCATTGTAGGTAACTGGCAAATTTTTTGAAGACATATTTGACAAATATTATAAATGTTTTTTGTTTTTGGTTTTTTTTATATATTTCGTTTCACGTAAGTTCTTAATTTGTATTGAAATATATATATATATTAAAACAAGATCGTATAAAATTTTATTGGATTTTTTTTTCATCAAAAAAAAAAAGATATCATTTATTCATTAGTTTTTTTTTAAAGGTGGTTATAATGAAACTGCATAAAAGTCTTTTTTTTCTAGTCAAAAAAATTATTAAAAAAAAAAAGTTCGGAGATATAATAATATATATATATTTTTTTAGTATAGGAAAACCTTTTCCTAATTGAAAATTTAATATTTGAATATGGTAGCAGAGATTTATTTTTTTCCAATAAAGAAACACTTCTTTTCTTAGTAGTCGGATTTAACAAGTGATATATTAAAAAAAAACAATAAAAAAAAATTTTTTTTTTTTGATGAAAAATTTTTCAGATTACATTTAGTTTAAATATTAAAATTATATTAAATGCTGAAAAAAAGATTAATAGAAACATCCAATTTCTAAGCACCATTATACAATTCTGTTAAATTAATATATACATATCTATTTACATAAATAATGTTAAACAGATCTTTAGCTTTTAAAAAAGCTAATGTTTGTAACCTTTCAAAACCAATTATTTTTAAAAATTTTTTTGCTACTTCAGTAAAAGAAATATCAAAAATTGAGGCTAAGCAAACTTTGAATTCTAATATATTGAATGTTTTAAAAAATGATGAATATTTATTGCAAAAAGAATATTCAAACTATATTTCACCAAAATCTGGTCCTCAAGAAAAACTAACTTCAAAACTTAATGTATTCCTTTTGTATAAATTATTAAAAGATTCTAAAAATGAATCAACAGATATTTCTAAAAGATTTCCAACTCTTAAAGAATTAGGATTAAAAAATTTTGAAGATTTGTATTTACCTGAAGGATATAAATTAACTACAAAAGAAGAAGAGTTAGAATCTCAAATATATGGTGCTTTGAAATTAATTTATGATATTCCTTTAACAGAAAAAGATCTTTTGAAAAGAATGGGACCTAATGTTAAAATTGAACATGGTGTAGGTTATGGAATTCAAAAAGAACCTTTTGGATGTTCATTTGAATCTAAAAATGAAATAACAAGTACTTTTGTTTCCTCTACTGATGGAAACTATCTAGAAAAGACAGGTCTTGGTCAATATTACAATGTTGTTAATGGTTTAAAGTTTTCTGAAAAATACTTGAATAGTTCTCGTTTAAACAAAACTTTGGAAAAGATCAATGGTTATAGAAATGTTCTATCTTCAGATACCAAAGACAGTAAAACTAATGAATATGAACTTATGAGCAAATCTAATGTTATTTATTCTGAAGAAGTTAAAGAAATCAGACAGTATAAATATAATACCATAGATTTAATGAGAAAAGGATGTGTTGTTACCAATGTATATGATTTACAAAAAGATATTTACAAGCCCAAACATTATACAGATGTTACTGTTGAGGATTTGATGGCTGCTCAATGTCATCTAGGTGAATCAGTAATAATTAAACATCCTTACAATAACCATTTCATTTACGATACTTATAAACCTCACTCTGACAATGAAACTACCCAGGATGGTGATATCAGTATCATAGATTTGAATAAAACTTTACAAAGTCTAAAAAGATCATGTCAGTTTTTAGCTGATGTAATGTATAAAGGTGCTTTCCCTCTTATTATTGGTAATAAGAATGGTTTAAAAGAGCTTTCTATAGAAATGGCTACTAAATTACAAGGTGCAGCAGTAATAAATACTTGGTTACCTGGTACTTTAACAAATGTTGGTGGTTTAACCAATTTGAGAAATGGTGGAAATGGTACTGAAAAGGTATATAAATTAGTAGATAAACAAAATAAAGTTGTTGCTTATGAACAAATTCCATTAGAAGAAAGAAAGAAATTAGAATTGTATGAAAAACTACCAGATGTTATAATTATGTTAAATCCTGCTGATGATAAAAATAAGTTTGCAATCAGAGAAGCTAGAAAATTAAATATTCCAATCATAGGTTTATGTGATACTGATATGAATCATAACTTTTTTGATTATTATATTCCATGTAATGATGATTCAATTAGAAGTATGTCATTTGTTGGTGGTATTTTAGCAAAAGCTGGTAATCAAGGATTAAACAAAAGAATATTAGAAGCTCAATTTGATAAATAAACAATAATACTAATGATACATAAATTTAAACTAACATATGAAATGTTGAATTAATTTAAAAAGAATAATAATAAAAATAATTTTTTATTTTTTTTTAATATCAAAAAGGAGTATATTTAAAGAAAGCTTATATATTTAAACATGTAAATATTATTGACAACTAAAAAATTTAAAAATTTAAAAAAAATAATTGAAAGAAAATAAAAATAAAAAAACCACAGAGAAAAAGTTTTTTTAAAGAAAATTTATTTTAATCAATCTTTTTTTAATATATCTTCATCTTCCTCTTCACTATCACTTCTATCATCTTTTTGGACACCCAGGAAAATAAATCTATACAAAATTCTTAAAATTAAAAACAACCAAAACAAATTCAAACATTGTAAAGAAAAAATCAAAACAAATATGATAGGCCTAGAAATCCAGCATTTGTATTGTTGTTGTGCAAAGTCTAAAATATATGGCCCAGTTTCTTTGAACTCCCAAATAATTGAGTACAAAATTTTTAGATTAATGTAATGTCTTAAATAAATCCATGATCCAATAAAAATTAAGAAAAATGGAGTAATCAAAATAGATTCCAAATAGTTTAAAACTTTAGAGAATGACAAAAAGAAATCAGAAATATCCATAGTGATGTATATGGATAAACCCATCTGTTGGAAATGGAAAACATATGACAACCATATTAGCAACAAAGTGACAATGTGATGAAAGATTAACTCATGATAATCCTTTCTAGGCTTTTCTAGTTGCAAAACTAATATACAGGCTTGTTGTAACCAAAAAGCTGCTTGAACTAGGTAATACAACTTAAAATAGTAGCCTAACTGAATATCAGGATAACTTTTGTACATGTTTTCAGTGTTAAACAACCAAAGGTTAGAATGATATTTCATTACTAACAATCCTACTGGTCCTGAAATACCATAGTAAACGATTGAATAACATTGTTCCATCATTCTTTTAATCTTCCCAATTTTGTAAACATGGAAGACACGAATGGTTAATGGCCTTATTAGCATAAACATGATAAAGTCTCTAAAAAATGTAAAAAATATCATATAAGTAAATACAAAACATAAATCATTTGCACCTTTACCATATAACCCGGTATTTTTGTCAAAATAAGATATTTTAACAAATCTAAATAAAGGGTTGCTTTCACTTTGATTTCCAGAAACAAAAAATATAAATTGAATTAAAGCAAACAGAGCTAATGGAATATACCAAAAATTTTCTTTAGTTATAGTAATAGTTTTTTTCATAAATGGTATACTATTACCTTCTTTATCAGTGTAGTACTTATTATTCAATAATGGCATAGTATCACCTTGTAAATCTATTTTACCAATAGAAGAGCCTCTAGATCTTGTTCTCCGTCTTTGATTCATGCTGCTGCTAGGCTTTAAATTGGTGTTTTTAGAAAATGAAATTGATGGATTTCTTTTTGTAACAGGATCTATTGAAGAAGATACACCGTCTTCTTCAATAGGAATAGGAACATGCAAAGGATCTTCAGAAGACATTATTTATTTTTATCAAGCAGTAGTGTAATGAAAAAATAAAATGTTTATATATGTATGTTTTTTTTTTGGGATAGCTTGAAGTAATGTTTTCTTTAATTGTATATAGAGTAAAGGTGCATCAAATAAGTAAGTTTGATGTATAAAAAAAAAAATGAAAAACAAAAAAATGTCAAAAAAAAAAAAAAACACTAATGAAATACTTTTGAAGTCAAGAAAAATATAAATTTTTTTTTAATATTATTATTAAAACAGTCGGGTAACACAATGAATGAAAAAAAAATCAATTCCAAACAAATATAATTTTATTAACCACTACTATATATAATCAAAAATTTCAAATTATTAAAAACCTTACTGTATCTATTTATTCATTTTTCTTTATTAAAAAAAATAACTATTTAATTATTTTTATAAATATACATACAACAAAAACTAATCAACTATTATGAATACAGTATTAAAACAACTTCTTGAAGTTGAAAATAGTAAGCTAGAAACAAGGAAGCCAAAAACTCTTTTAATTGTACTTACAGATGTTGTTAGATCATATTTTGATAATGGTATTTTAAAAAATTCAAATAATATTTTAAATATAAAAAGTCAATTAAATATTAAACAACAAAATTCTATATCAACAATCATTTATTTAGAAAAAGTGCGATATTTATATATCTATCTAACATACTTGACATATAATGAAAACAATGAACAGCTTTATGATAATCTTATCATCTATGGTTTAGAGATTCTAATACAAAATGAAGCTAAAGATCAATCTAATGAAATTGTAAGATTGACAAATTTAATAATTTTGAAATTAAAAGAACTTACACAAAATTATAAAAACAAAAATTTAAATGTTGCGATACTACCTATAGATGATGTTGATTTTATAAAGTGTCATTTTAAAGAAAATGAACTAGAAAAAATTCAGCAAGAAATTGATTTGATATATAAAATAATTCTAATTGACAGTAATTTTTTTTAAAAAACAATAGATAGATACATTTGCTTATTTGCAAATTTCTTCAGTTTCTCTGTTATAAGCTCCCATAACTTCAACCTTATATTCACTTTCAGAGATACCAAATTGTCTCAAAATTAAACATTGAACAACATTTAAAGTTTGTCCTTGTTCACAAACATGATAGTCAGTATCTAAAACAATTTTACCATCTTTCAAAGAAGTAGGAATTTTATATTTGTTTCTTAAGATTGGCTCCAAAGAATGGGCCATTGGAATATCATCTTCAACTGGAATAAAGCCTCCTCTAGAATATATAACACCTTTTGGAATATTGAAAGTTATTGGTGATTTAGAATTACTTTTAGCGAAATCTTTCTTTAAATAAGAGTCAAAAAATTCAATAACAGTTTTATAGTCATAATTTGTGTACAATACACCGTAGGTAGCATTCTTTTCATGTTGTTTCTGTAGAATAGCTATTAGTTTTTCCAAATTAGCAAACTCTTCTTTGTGATTTTCCAAACTTTTGATGATCATATTTTTTTTGGATACTACTAGTTTAGATCTATCTTCTTCAGCTAAAGTATCACTGTCCCATTGTTTTCTTAATTCTTTTAAATTATTACTATTAATATTTGATAAATTTAACAATACAACTCTTTTGAATTTTAATAAATTGTCAGAAAGATCATCAAAATTTCTGGTCTTTGCTTCTTTGTCTTTCTTGGTGACATTAGATAAAGTGATTACTCTATTTCTTCTTGATCTTGGCATACTTGTTAGTGATTAGTTTTATCAGTTGTTTGGGGGATAAGAATGGTGTTATTTATTCTGTTTTTAGAAAAAAAACATATATATATTTCATAAAATCTGTGCCTTTTTTTTCTTTCTAAATAATTATTTATAATGGAAAAGAAATTTTTTAATTTTCAGTTTTTTTTTTTGTTAATAAATCACTATGTAGTTTAAAAAGTAACCTAAAAAGGAAAACTAAATTCACCTTTTTTTTTTAGTTTCAAAAAAGAAATACAATACACGTGATTAGTATCAAAATAATACATACTTAATTAGATAAATTTTTTTCTTTTTATTCTATTTTACTTTATTTTAATAATTGCTTGCTATAATTTAATAAGTACTATTTTTCTAGTTTGAAATTTTATGCATACATAGAGAAATCTTAAATTTAAAAAATATATTTTAAAGTATAGTATAATATTATTAATGATATTACTATAATAATGACATTTCTCAGAAGTTTTCTGTTTCCTCCTTGAGCTAGAATCCTAGCGAAAACTCTAGATTGTTGTAAGATTTCACTATTCAAACTATTTAGCCTTTCTTCTAATTGTCCTAAAATACCAGTTTCAGAATTTAAATCTCTCTCAGATTGTTCCAAAATATCAGAATTTATATTACGAAACTGTTTTATCTTTTGAGAAAGCGAATCAAACTTTTTGTTATTAGTATCTTCTTTTTGAGATTCTAAACGTGAATAGTTAGCATCTTTTGTGTTCATTTTTTTTTAAATGCTAGGGATTAAAATATATTCATTCTTTTCATTTTTCTTGATTTTAGAGTACAACTTGATGTCAATTTTTTTTTTGATATCAGATAAAAACCTTTTATATGTTTTCTCATTTGTTTTTTTTTGTTTGTTTTTGATTTGTAGTTAATAAATTATATTTATTAACTCCGTTTTTAACAAAAAATTGTAATTTGGTCACATGATCACCAAACTTTCGATTTTTTTTTAAAAATATATATGTACATTTTTATGAAAAAACATTCATACAAAAAAAAATAATACATAAACTTGATTAAATATCATCAACAAATAATATAATACTAACAACTTATAATAATGTTGTAGTTGATATTTAATAAAATACTAGTATATAATAATAATAATAATAATTGCAAAATTACTTTCACTACCAGTTTTGAAAAATCGTCATTTAGTTAATAGAAAACAGAGTTTTTTTATTTTATTTAAAAAAAAAAAAATTACAAATGTTTATTTCAGAGTAGATCTTGGTGTATATTAAATTTTATTCTCATATTTATTAATCAATTTAGCTTAGTCATCACGATAAATCATAATTTTTTCTCTCTTTTAAATTGATTTAAAAAATACCTCCTGAATTCTTTTATTAAACAACAAAGACAAATTAAGCAGTAACTGATGGCAATAGTATTAATAGCATTTATGTAAAATTCGTTAAGAAAATCTATATTAAAATATGTAACACTTTTTTATTACTTTTTTGTAAGGATCTGGTTGTTTTTATAGTATATTTTTTTTTTTTTATAATAGGATTAATTTTTAAATAAATATATATAAAAAAAAAAAAATCAAATTCATATT